>QKWP01002043.1:32418-49733 GCA_003550325.1 Gigaspora rosea | reverse complement strand
AAAAAAAAAAAAAAAAAAAAAAATATAGAGAACCAAGCATTTAAAAAAACCTTCTAGAAATATTTCATTTTGACTATTATTACTAAAATATCATATATGTCATTCATTGTTTATTTTAAAAAATCTGAAATGCATTTTATAACTTGATTCCAATTGGCAGGCATATTTTTAATTTAGAAAAAGTAAACACTATTAATTTTTTAAAAAAGGTAAGCTAGATTTTTTACTTTTTGGCAAAATTTAAAAAGACCAAAAAGAAATAGCAAGAATACCAAAATTGAAAAAGTATAAGTTTTATATTTTGTAAAATAATATATTTAACCAAAAGTATACTTCTGCTTAAGTTTTTATATTTTCTAATAAAGAACTTCAGAGTTGTAGTTTACTATATTTTTTATAGCAACAAAGTCTTTTACCCATAGAATTAAATCTACAAGAAGAGTTCTTTTTTAACTAGAGGTTAAAATTTGGCAAATTTTTTGTGATTGGTTATTAATTGAATATGTACATCAGTGAATTATATATATATAATTTTACATAAGATATTACGGCCTGTAATATTATGAAAATCTTACAATTGACGTGGTAGATTACGCAATATATTGTGCTATATTACAGTAATCTTACGGTTATTATTTCGAAATATTTTGAAATATATTGCAAATAAAAAAATGCAAATTACTCCTCTACAGGGGTCGCATACTTATGCAGATCAATAAACTAATGCGTGCAGGAGTAAATATTTTGATATTTTGTATTGTTTTGCAATATTTTGCAAATTTTCACAAATTTTCAAAATTTTTTAAAAAATAAATAAAGATATACATATTTATATGATCATGCTTTTTTATAGGTTTTCACAATATTTCGCACGGTTTCGCAATTTAATATTTTTTTTATTTAATATTACATATATTTTAATTATTTTTAAAAATTTTTAAACAATATTATATCTTTTATTATATATTATATTTTAATTATTATATATTCTATATAGTAATATTTTTATATTATTACATATTATTTTAAATACTTTCATATTTTGTCGCATCTAATTCTATTACTATATACAAAAAACTAGCCCTATACACTTATTTTCACTCACACCACAGTTAGCTATTATCTTAGCTTTTTTGTTTTCTATTGTTTTCGCTTTGACTACTTCTTTTGTTTTGGCTATAACGACGTTTTATTCTCTTTTTCTAAATACTTCTAGTAAAAAAAAATAAAAAAAAACATTTCTCAGAAGTGTTGGTATTCTTGCAAATTGCCAGAGAAATCTAGTATAGTGCAGGACACTTAAAGGCTTCCCAAACTTTAAAAGCTAATAATATTTAATATAAAAATAATATCAAAAAAAATGAGCGCTATTTTGTAGTTTAGCTAATTACTACAACTTAGCGGCTCTAATTTTTTAAAACTTATTATATATTTTTAATATATATGAGTTTAAAAGTGTGCTATTTTCATATGATACGGAAAAAATTATCTCAAAATGGGACAAGTCACGTGTTTTGGCTCACTGCTATTGGTTGAATTTAAAATATTTTAAAATTAATTTTAAAAATTAATTTTAAAAATTAATTTTAAAAATTAATTTTTAACCAATCAAAATACAGGATTTCAAAAAAACATTAAATTTGATTATAAATTTTTGAAAATGTGACAAGTTACGTGATTTCTGCCTTTAAGTGTCCTGCACCATATATTCTTGCAAAGTGCCAGAGAAAGTGCCAGGAAAGTCGCAAAGTGTCGAAGAAGTCAGAAATAAATAAAATAAATTAAAATTAAAAAAATAAGTAAAAAAAAACATGAAAAACAAAAAGTCTAATAAAAAAAATAAAAAAATAAACGAAGTCCCAAATTTTCATTTCTCTGAAATAAGAGTTCGCGTTCTTGCAAATTTTGAAATTGCAAAAGCTTCTTGCAAAATGCCAAAAAAGTTGCGAAGTGCCGAAAAAGTCTGAGTTGGTTTTTTTGCAAAGTGCCAGAAAGTAAGGTTCTGTTCTTGCAAAGTGCCAAAATGAAATAAATTAATAAAAAAAATTTTAAAAATAAACCAAAAAAAACAAAAACAAAAAACACGAAACAAAAAAATAAATGAAGCGAAGCCTTGCAAGAACTTGCAAAAACTTGCAAAAACTTGCAAAAACTTGTGACCATTTCTCTAAAAAAGTGTTTAGAGAGTATTATTGAAAGTGTCGGAAGTCATAGTTGGTATGCGCAAGGTTTCGAAAGTGTTTGTTTTTCTTGTAAAGTGCCGAAATAAAAATAAAATAAAAAAATTAAAAAATAATAAATAAATAAAAAATAAAAAAAANTAAGTGAAAAAAAAAACAAAATAAAAGATCTAATTATAAACAAAAGATCTAATCTGATCTTGTAGTACAAAATTTGAACATCATCGAACTATTTCAAACTATTTCAAAAAATCAGTCTAATGTGCGATCCAGGTTACAGATCTACTGATCCAGCTTGGTTTCCTAGTTCTAAAATATTTTGAAAAAGTCAAAATATTTCATAATATATTTTAAAAGGGTTTGAAATATTTCGTAATATATTTCGAAATATTTTGAAATTACTTTCATAATATTTCAAAATATTGATATTTTGAAATATTTCGAAATATATTATATAATATTTTGTTTATATTACGGTTTGTAAGACCTTATGTAAGATTACGCTATTATAAATTTTCTGATGTACAGTACAAGACAAATTAATTTATGATCAATTATATGCTTTAATCAGTTAAAATTATTTGATTGGTTAAAATTATTTGATTTGTCAAAATCATTTGATTGGTCAAAATTGTTTGATTGGTCAAAATAATTTGATCGATCATAATCGGTTAATATACTTAATTGGTCAAAATTGTTAAATTTGTCATAATTTATAACAATTATATCGTATATTAAATCTGTATTTTTAAAAGAAAGCATTTATATATAACGTTATACAAAAAGGGGGTCAAACAAAATATAATGTTTTTTTAATAAGTAGAGAGGTCAAAAAAATATAACATAATTTTTTTAGAAAAAATTGTCTAAAATCTAATCCAATGCTCCAAATTTAATGATTTTGATACTATTCAATTCGTTTCGTTAAGAGGAGTCGAATAGTACTAATTTCATTTCATTTGGATTACTTTATTTGCAAAATTCTATTGGTCATATTTTTTCTTATAAAATTACTATATAACCAATAGTTTTTTGTGAATATCTTGCGTTCCAGTAACCAAATAACATGATTTTGGTATCATTGGATTCATCTCACTAAGACGAATTGAATAATATTTAAATAATCTAAATCGGACTACTGTGTTACAAAATATTTAAGCTTTTGTAAAATTTTATATAAAAGTAAATCTATTTGTTACCGGTGGTGACAGTCACCAGAATGTGTTCGACCAATTAGATCAAAGAATCATGTGTAATATAAAAAATACAAAACTTACCGTAAACTGCTATATAAAAGACCGGGTCTGTTACATTTTCTTAATTTTAAACCGATAGTAAACTTGTGGATCTATTGTACGGATAGGGGTCCAGTACTAGTCAATATAAATATAGCAAATAATACGAATTACATTTTATTTTCAAGCTATCTGAATGTTTATTCTATAGTATACCCAGGTCTTTTATCATTTTAGATCCTATAGTATACCCGGGTCTTTTACCTTTTACAAAAATCTCAACCTATATTGTAGACCTGGGGATGATACATGGTGGGTCTACTATCATGAGGAATCTTTTATATAATAGTTTACAGTAGATTTTTTTGAATAATCACTTCTAACTTAAAATTTTGTCTATGAAACTACTTTTTTTTATACAAAAAAAAATTTTTTTGCAAAATTTTACTATATACTAATCTTTATTCAAACTCTATATATGATTCTAATCCCGACCCTAATAATAGTAAGTTTTGACACTTTGTTTTTGTTTTGATCATAACGTTATACAAACTAATTGGTCGATCATATTCCAGTAACAACACATTTCTTCTATATATAAAAATATGGATTTTGAAAAATTTTTTATATAGTCTAAAGGAGTCAAGTACTACTATATAAGAGTATATAGCATTATTTATAAATGCCCCAAATTCACTAATAATCAATTTCATTGCTATAGTATCCAATCAATTAAATAATTAATTAATTATATACTGCAGCAACTAAATTTGTAGAAGAATTTCTGATTTTAATATAAATAGATTTAGATTGAATTTCATATATAAGTTTGAATTGGTAGCCTTTGATTGTCTCATATTTTTAAGTGCAAAAGCTTTTAGTTACCTATATGATAAATACATTTTAATATTTGAATATGGTTACCTATGTATTAAATACAATATATTCAACTTGAAATATAATACTTATAAGTTAAATATAATCAATTTGAAATATAATTGTTATGTTAAATATATTCAATTTGAGATATAATGCTTACATGTTAGATACATTTGAGATGGTAGCTATTTGTATTTAAATATGAACTTAGGCAATATTAAAGGGCTTAGCATATACTGTTAACTCTGCACAAACATAACAAAAAAAGATATGATGCCAATAATAATAAATAAGGAGATAAAAAACTTTGTAAGAGCAAAAGTGTAGTATAAATATTCTGTATTATTTCACAATTTAGTTAATTTTGAATTGATTATATCATTCTTAATTTTTTATCGATAGAGATCAATTTTTCATTTAATTAAATTAATTATATTCTTTATAAGATCGAAATAAATATAATTAATATTTAACTGCACTTAAAAATCCAAGCAAATTTAAAAGTTAAATAACAATTTTATCTTAGCAGTTAGTATAATTAAAAAACTTCAACAAGTAAGTTATATAATTTTTTAAAATTGAAATATATTTAATATTTAATGAATATTCAGTAAATATTAAATATTCATTTAAAATTTTTGAATAAATATTTGAATACTAAAAAATTAAATGAATAAATATTCAAATGCTTATTTTTTGAATGAGTCAGATCTCTGCCAACAAGGCCCTTCATCTTAGTAATTCTTTTTATCTCAACCGTCTTAACAACACCTTCCGCCCCAACAACTCTTTCTGTTCCAACAACACCTTCATTTCAACAACACCTTCTATTTCAACAATAACCTCTGCCCTAACAAAATTTCACAACTAGCAATACTTGTCCCAAGAGGTAGAATTGAATCTTACTATACCCAAAATAAAGTAGGAAATTTTGTTAATCAATGGTTTTTTTTTAACTTTAGAGGCCGGGTACTATGGCCGGGATTTTATTATGAGTTATTAGGACGTAATATTTATTACATGAATGAGAATACAACTAGCCACACGTGCACTTTTGGTGCCTAATTTAAGTAGTCCGCCCGAAGGTTCTACACTAGCTGCCATACCTACAACCCAACTACGGGAATTGCCTATTTAAACCCTCTGGTTCACGCTCTTCCTATTACTACCTGTTACACTGCACAAGCGCAGATATTAAGGGGCCCCAACTCTTTTAGATAAATCATCAGCCTAAGGGCTACTTTACCCTCGCACCAACTGCCTACCGTTATCTTCTGTGTCCCATTCCACTTCGGATACAGATTTAGTGACAAAGCCGCCTGCACTTATTAGATTCATTCCGATCCCGGCCACCCACCTTCTTTTGGTAGTGCCGTTGTAGATCTTCACTATTACCTCCTAATTCGGGACTTGCCAAACGGGTTTCCATTTCTCTGGTTCCCTGGATTTTACGGTATAATGATAACACCATTGCGCCGTAGCTCCCATTCAAGATGGTGGAACCAAGGTAACAGGTTTTTACAACCCAACCGATCTGAGCCACATGGTTACCGAACACAGGCCTATTGTTCAAAGCGTCAACAGTGGGATTCGAACTGTCAACCTGCCGCTTGGGGGGTGACACCTTGACCACTTCTCTAAGGCGCCATACCCTTTGTTAATCAATGGGTTGAATAATCTTGCAACAATGCAATTATAAATTCATACTATACCCAAAATAAAGTAGAAAATTTTGTTAATCAATAGGTTGAATAATCTTGCAACAATGCAATTATAAATTCATACTATACCCAAAATAAAGTAGAAAATTTTGTTAATCAATAGGTTGAATAATCTTGCAACAATGCAATTATAAATTCATTGAAAGTTTAAATAAACTTATCATGACTAAATAACTTGAATTTGGAACTAAAACTTTCATAAATTTGTGATATTTATAAAATTATTACTAGTATATAATCTTTAAATTAAAAAGTTTAAAAATAGTTTATTAAATAAATTATTACCAGTATGTTCGTTAAATAGTCTTTATAAATTATTTTTTCAAAAATAAATTATTAATAAGTTTGTTAATTTTATACCAATTGCAAAAATAACTATGATACTTGCGAGATAAAATTTAAACCCAAAAAAAAGGGGTTTGTATTAGCCAAAAAAAAAAGGTAGAATTTTACTTAGTCTTTGATTTGTACCATATTGAAAGGTCTTGAAATATACCTGGTACAAATCAAGGGGGGTACCGATCAAAAGGGTACCTTGTACTGAAAAATATAGTATAGAAAATTAGTTTATATATTTACTATATCTATATCTGTTCACATGAATACTAGAAAAAAAATAGCTATTTTTATATAAAAACTTGTGCACTATATGGGATATGAAATACATGTGTACAATAAATTATGTGCACAGTGTGCTCTATGTGCACATCTTCTGTATTTTACTATGTGAATTATGTGCACATTTCTAGCCAAAACTTTTTAAAATTATGTGCACATGAGCACATTGTGCACATAGATTTTATACACTGTGATCGACACTGTCCATATTTGTTAAAAGATTTTTTTTTTAGCTGTTAGAAATACACCGATCGCTATATGATTTATTTCTTATAATAATGATTCACGCATAAGCTTTAGTCATTGCAAAAAGTTGTTTTTTTTTTTATTTACAACCCATATCTTAAATACGATAATTACGAATCTATCCGGTTAAAATTAATGGATAAGGATATCAGTATTCAATCCGAATTATCGGATCCATCCGGGATTAACGGATTACGGATCGAAACACTAGTGTATATGATTTAAAAAATTTTGCAAATTGAAAAAAAATTATTAAAATTTTGAAAATTTTGATCATGTTATATAAAGTTAATTGGTTGTTTTTTAATCTTTCCGGGTCAGCTGTTATAAAGTTTCAATCCAAAGTCTTTCTGAGTGGGAATTTGAAAAAATTTTAATATTTTCTAAGTAGAAATTTTATAAATTTCATGTTCTCAAATAAAAAGCAAATTTAAATTTTTAGTTCTCAGAAAATATTTTTATGCACTTGAGAACAGACACCGATCAGAACCCAAAATAGATTTAATAGTTGCGTATATTAATTTTTTTTCAAAATAATATACTTTTTTGAATAGTAAGAGTTTATTATGAACAAATAGTATTCTTAAATCCGATTAAACCGCACTTTCACATGAACGATGATATTGTCAAAAAAAAATAGCTATTTACCCAAGTTACTATGATCTTGAAGTTTATAAAAACTAAGACGATTATTACTATTATTTATTAGTGAGGGTTGCCTTGAGCACGTGTCTATAATAAAGAGAAAAATACTACTAAATCGACCTAAAATACTAAAATAGTTAATATTTATAACAAGGGTTCGGGTTCTTTTTTACTTTTCTTGCAAGCCGTTTTGAGAATCTAATAGGCGACGAAAGCTCATGATTTCTTGTATGCTGCCTTTTCGCACGCTTTTTTGCCGTCAATTCCTCATAATTCGAGTCCGTATTTAGTTTAATTTGTTCATCTTGACTATACATAATATCTTCAGGCTCTACACCAGTCATGTTTAATGTAACACGTTTGTCTTGACTGAGAGTATCTTCTAAAGAATCCTTGGTGGTTTCACATGTAATATCTTCTGGGGTGATTGCGTTAGATACGTATGGCTTGGAGTTTTCAAAGCTCTCGAAAATAATATCCGACTTAGGATTTTCATCTTGATTGGGCGCAGTACATTCCGGGTGGCTTATACTGAGTATAGAAGCATGTTGACCTTTTTCAGATGGGAGTAAGTTGACTTTTGAGTCTTGTCCTTCAATTATTTCTCGTGATTTACCCTTATTTGGTGAATTTAGAAGTGCTTCGCACATATTCCTCCAGGGGCTCGTTGTTCTAGAAATGGGTGGGCAACTATCATCTTTAGATGATTCAGAGGACGAATCAGAAGACAAGTCTAACAGAATTTCATGTCTTAGAGGGCTAGAAATTTTCTATTATATAAAACAAATCCGATTATCAACTAGTTGATATGTTAAAATAAAAAAAAATAAATATGCACGTACCGGAGAAAATTTGTGTTGAGTGTTCAAGATCGAGCGAGAAATATTTGAATTCTGAGTAGTATCCGATGTATTCATTATCCCTTTCTGATGAAAACAAGGTTAAGTTTAATTTTTCATACATCATAAAAAAAATGGTCTTAAATAAATAAAAAAAATATGTCACACACAGATGATCCAACCCCGCTATCTATAGAATTATATCGCGATATTCTATGCCTACTTTTCGAACTCTTGCGCTAATACCCAACGAAAAAATGTCAATAATCGTGAAATAAATAAAATATTAATTAAAATATATAACTTAATATATACCACTATAGAATATTTAATTGGTGTACTTAATAAAACTGAGCGGGGTGAACTTAATAAAATTGAACGAGCTGGTGCAGATGGCAATTTATTCGTTGATAATAATTGTGTTCGATTCGGTGCTGTTTGCACTGACTTTATAGGTGATGCTTTTATAGATTTTGCCGGTGCAATTTGCAATGACTGTGATAGTTCTGTTTGTGCTGCTGTCGGAGAATTTATTATATTATCATCCGAAAATAATTGGTTTACTTCTTTTAATTCTGTCAAACTTAAACACACTGCGTCATCAATTCTTTCTTCTTCCATTGTTCGCGATATAGAAATTTTTAAAGTAGTCTCCATTTGAAAGATGCAATTCAAAAAAGTTGAACGTATTTATATTTAAGGGCGCGTAAATTTATACGCGTGTCGTCAACGTAAATCAACCAATCAGCATAAAACAATCGTTATACAGTACGTACTATAATTACCGTTACACGAATTTTTTTTTTAGAGAATTATTGTCGCGAATCATTAAAATGAAATTTGATTTATTATAAATTCTACCCCTAAAGCTGACCCAAACCCTATAAAAAAATGCTAAAAAAATGCGTGTCTATTTTATACTATACAAAATTTATTTGGATCTGATTTCATTATGATCCGTCACAATTGTCATCGTTTTTCCAAATATACTCATTAACCACAAAATTTTCGTTGTACACGACCAATCAAAAGCGAATTTTTGTTTACAAGGATTAGTCCGACGAAACAAGAAAAATGTGTGTTTAAACTAGAGATTGTACCCGTTGGGAAAACCTCTACCCGGTTACTATTAAATTACCCGGATATCCGGATAAATTACTATGTCACTCAATAGCAGGTTCTACCCGGGTACAATCACTAGTTTAAACCTACCTTGATTCATTAAGAAAAAAATGTCGGGAAGATGGTTTTACCTATAAAATTTTCTAACCTCGGTCCATACGGACCCTAATTTGACCCTAATCTTAGCATTAATTAAATTTTATGGCTTTAATAGCTATAGTCGCACCTCGATATAGTCATACTACTGATATGAAGATATTAAGAGTGAATCTATTTGTCACTGGTGGTGACAGTCATGGAGTGTGATCGACCAATTAGATCAAAGGATCATGTGTAATGTAAAAAATGCAAATCTTTGATTTTTTTAAAAAACATATTATGGGCGGATTTGTTTCCATTCAATATTGTCACAAATTCGATTTTATCACATATGATAATCAAAACTTGACCTTAACTAATCAAATTAATAAAGTGACATTTGTCAATCAAAATGTGATTAACATTATTGTCAAATGATTCATTAGCGAAACTTTATTTAATTATATATGATATTTTTAAATAGTAATTTGATTCTATATTTCTGTCATCACCTTTCAACTTTAGTTCATATTAAATTAAACAATATCACTTATACATATTTGATCTAAATTAATTAAAATAATTGAAGCTTATTTAAAACATCTAGTATTTTTATTTTTTTTGTTGACTATATATCTATAGTAATTAATATTTAGTTTTGAAATTAGTGAATATTAATATAAATAAAAAAAAATAATCAATTTTGTAAGGTCTTACTGAATGAATAAATAAATTATACCATAATACCGAAACTATTCATGTATTCCAAATAATTTGTTTAAAGATCTTTGCAATACTGCACATAGCTCTCATGTTTTTATATTGTCTATATTCTTGGTTTTTATTTATATTTAAATTTCTATCAAAAACAACCAACTCAGTATAATGTTTATGACAAAGTTGATTACTAATAAGTTATTATACTTGCGGGATTTTAAAAAACAGTTGTGGGATCTAGTCTTGTCAAATATTGTTAACACAGCTGGTTATCTTATTTGAGTTCTATTTGTAAACTTGGAGCAACTTGACTCTTCATAGTTTTAGATAAAAGATTTGGCATTAGTTTGTAAATTTTTGCTACATATCACACCTGGCCCTGTATTCTTGCACAGTAAGCCCTTTGCCATCGTTACTAGTAAAAGTTATACCTAAAAAAAATTATTATAGAATCAGTGCAGGATCATTAAAGCTAAAATTTTGTTGAATATAAGTACAAAATTTCATATGATACTACTGTACTATATTAAAAAAAAAATGTGAAGCTTCGAAAAAGTAAGTATTACTTTTTATTATTATATTAAACAAATTAACCAATTAGAGAACAGATTCTCAATAATCATATAGAAATAAATTCGCCTATATAATCACTTTGCAAAACAAAAATTTTTTGCAAAATTTACTATATACTAAGCTTTACTACTGCTTTACTCTAATCTTAAATATGGCACTAACCCCAACCCTAATAATAGTTAGTTTCAATACTTTGTTTTTGTTTTGATCATAACATTATAATCTAATTGGTTAATTATGCTCTGGTGACTATCACTGCTGGCAATAAACATATATTTTCTTTTTTTTAATAATATTAAAATTTTTTGTTATAATTTAATAAATTTTTTAATATTAAAAAAATTAATTTTTTTATTAGTTTTAAAAATATCTTTATATCTTTTTTTTTTTTTTTTTTTTTTTTTTAATTTTTTCAGCCTTGCTAGAGCCTAACAGTTTATTAATCCTGAGCAGTTTACAATTGTAACGAACTAATATACCTACTATTATATAGGTCCAACATCATCTGGCTACTTCTAAGAGCGCCCAAATGCAACTCGTCGCACCAAACTCCTGAGAGAATGGAGTTTCAACGTCAGTGCCATCAAGTTTATAGGATTTCTCTTCAAATCCCTCCCACCTAGCATCAATGGTAGGGTCAGATAATAATAGCATGTACTATTATTTGTATACTACCATTCACGAAAAAATGAGATATAAAAGAAATGAAAGGGTCGTAAAAAAAGAGGGGAAATAGCATCGAACCTAGACGAAAAACCAAAAACAACAATAAAAGAAAAAGATGTAAGATGAGAGAAACAAAGAAAAAGCCTATAAACAAGGCGGAACTGACTAATCCTATCTAAAAAAAATGAGAAAAAAGAGAAGAGATAACAAATACTAATACTAATACTAATACTAATACTAATAATGCTAATGTTTAAAAATTATAATACTGCGCAGCGTAATTCTGCCAAAGTATTATGTACATAAAAGAAAGAAAACTAAACTACACCTAATAGAAAGTTCTAGAAAGAAATTTCATCACGAATTTTCCACCAAAACATCTCACGTATCATTTGTTTATTCGCAGGATTCAAATTCACTCGTGACTGATTCCGATTCGGTAGACGTATTCCCAAATTGGAAGGAGTAAACACTGCCGATCTTTTGGAGGGGGTAAGCTGAATTGCCCACTTTTTGGTGAAATTTCGAAAAAACCAAAGAGAGATAGCAGGAAGACCAAAACTTGTAAAGAGTGTAAATTTTACGTTTTGTAGAATAGTATAGATAACCAAAAGTATGTTTCTGTCTGGACTTCCACATCTTTTGACAAAAAACTCTAGGGTTTTAGCCCTACTACGTTTTCTATAGCAACGAAGTCTTCTACCCGGAGAACCAAACCCACAAGAAAAAATCTTTTTCAGCTCTATTTCAGTCTTCTCGCATGCAATCTGAAGTCCTGTATCCAAGTTGCTTCTAGATAGAGTTTTTGTTATGTATAAAAATACTAACTACAAAATTTTTGTAGATCGGTGCTTATGGGAAATTTTGGTCCAGAGGATTGTCAGAAAATATCTTTATATCAGTAGTGTGACTATATTGAGATATGACTATATTAAAAAAATTTTAATTAATTCGTAATCCATATACCAAACAGTAAAAATCTATAGTAATATATAAGGAAAATCAATTATTGTTTATCAAATTTTGGAATCTGGCACTGTCAAAGCAATAATAAATTTTTTAGTATACTACCTTTCTTCTTTACTAAACAAAAGTTGTAAAGCACATTTTTGCAATTCTAATAGTGGTAAAATCATTAAAATTGGACTAGTAAATCACAAAATATCGTTAATTGCCAATCCAGATAAGATTAGCAATATTTTTATATTTAGAATTGGGGCAAAACAAATATATAAACAAGGTAGTACAAAATCTGAATCAGGCCTGTATATATAATTTTTATATGATTTAAAGAATTTTAAAGACGTTTTTACTCATATCTTCTTATCTACTAGTCCGATTTTAATAAAATTTTACAAGTAGATGCACAAGAACTTGCTCTACAACTTTACTTATATGAGGTGTTCCCTTTTAAAAGGGCCCATTTTTACATTTTTTTGAAAATTGAGTTTTCGTTAGATTCATATAAATTTTGACATGATTGACATTTTTAAATTATAAATGAAAGTCGATTTGTATAATAAAAAATAGAGATAATGTAAAAGAAATATTACACGAAGTTGTCCAAGGCCAAGCACATCATGAGATTACCCGATAGTCACCTGTTATATTTAACCAATTAAAATCATAAAATTTGATTAATCCTGGATTAGTCTGAAAATCAAAACAAACAGTTAAACTCAATTATCTCAAAATAAAATATATGTAAAAATAGGCCCTTTTAAAAGGGAACACCTTATATTAATAAATAATATTTACTTAGTACGAAAAAAACTTTTTATTAGGCCTAAAACGGATTTACTAATATATTGTTTATATATTTGTTTATCCCTAATTCCAAATATGGTAATAATATAGCTATAGTGCCGATCTTATCTGGATTGGTAATTAAAAAACATTTTGCGACCATATAGAGTTTCTATATAAACAATATTATTGTTTATATAGAAACTTTTTATGGTCACAAAAAGTTTTTTAATAATATCTTATAATCTACTAGTCCAATTTTAATAATTTTACTACTATTAGAATTGCAAAAATGTGCTCTACAACTTTTGTTTAGTAGAGAAGAAAGGTTAGTTTAGTAAAAAAAATTCATTATTGCTCTGACAGTACCAGATTCCAGAAATTTAATAAACAATAATTGATTTTTTCCAATTTTACTATATATGATAATATATGCAGCTCCTGTTTGGTATACGGATCATGAATTAAAATTTAAAAAGAATAATTTATTTTTTATCTGGATGACCTGTGTAATACATAATGATCTACTAATCAAATTATCCCTAATTATAGTTGATAATTAGTACTTTTTTTTTTGCTTTTATATTTTAGTTAAAGAGCACCATTTATTATATAATGTTTATTATGAATATATTTTCTTAGTATCTCAAAAGTAACATTTTTGATAAAATGCATTTAAATTTAAAACATATTTTTTATTATACACCCCTATACAATATGTTTTTTTTTAAGCCTTTGGGTAAAGATATTTTATCAATGATTTAACCAAATTTAATAATTTTTTTTGTTGTAATTCTATAGTTATACAGTATGCAACTTCTAAAGACTAAAATGCATATAGTCAAGTAATTTGTCCTATTTTAAAAAAAATTTATAATAAATTTTGATATTTTATTGATTTCTTGTATTTCGATTAGTTAAAAAAATTTTTTTTAGTAGCTAAAATTTATTAATTAATAAATTTTTTAAAAATTAGCTAATAAAAAAAACTAAAACATGTGACTTGCCCTATTTTTGTTAATTTTTTAACATATCAAATAAAAATTAAGCATATTTTAAATAGTATAAATCAAAAAATATATAATAATTATTTTTAAAATAAA
Source organism: Gigaspora rosea (assembly GCA_003550325.1). NCBI lineage: Eukaryota > Fungi > Glomeromycota > Glomeromycetes > Diversisporales > Gigasporaceae > Gigaspora > Gigaspora rosea. The sequence continues at coordinate 35,365 of QKWP01002043.1, read as the reverse complement.
GCTGCTAAGTTGTAGCAAATTTACTTGGCAACAATTTAACAGCTTTCTTTTTTTCATATTTTTATGTATTAAAAGTTATTAATTTTTAAAATTATTTTAGACTTTATGTATCACACACTATATAAAAATAAAATAAAAAAATTAACAAATTTGATAAAGTACAAAAATTGTATTATAGCTATTTTTTTAAAGTGTTCATCTTTGAAATCTAGATTTTTTTTCTTTTTTTTTTTTTAGCAGTCATGTTAATACTTTTTTAGGGATTGTATTATCTTAACATAATAACAAAAATTATACAAAAAGAAAAACTACTCTTTCTATAACTTAAATTACAAATATTAGCTTACCTGATTATTCAGAAAATACCTATGTGCGACCTGCTATAATGAGATTTTCCTCATACTATACAGCTTTGTTTTAAGTTGTATAATACTTCACAGAATGGTTTTCACAGCCTATCATAACTACCAACTATTTTTTCCACCAACTAGCTCGCTCACCACTATTGATCCAACAAGCTACCTCTTCTCCAACTATCTTCCAAACTTCAGTTTCAGATAGGGTGAAGGGCACGGGTAAATTTTTAGGCATGCACAGGGGGCATGCCTTAGACTGGGGGCATGCACCTTCATGCCCGGGCATGCCCCCCTCAGTATATCCAACCAATCATAAAGCAAACAAATATGTAATTATTTGTTAACTTCTCACCTCTTATTAGGTTTTACAAAAAATGTTACTCCACGGCAACAGTGCTGGAGTTTTTTAGCAAGCGAAAAAATAATATGGCAATAATGGTTAAATAAGTTTTCAAGCCACCTACTGATTTTATAATCTTAAGAAATATTGTATCTAACATTCCCGTATTTTTTACAGTGAATATGAAGATACTTAGTTATATAGATAAGATCTTTGTATGAGATGCAAAGCTGCGTAGTTGAAACTTATTTTAAGATTTTATAATGCTAATATTAGTGATTTAGAATTTTGTGGCAGCAGTTAATAAAACATTCGGTACAGAATCTAAAAGAATTTATAAAGCTTTACTGTATATATCTTGAAAATTATATGAAAAAGGTTTACCAAAGCACTGGTTATTTATTCATTTGGGTAAGTATAGAATGTTTTTTTACTCGAAGTATTTTATAAGATACTTTTATATTTCGTTTATTTATATTAATTTTAGTGGATAAGTAAGTATTCAGAATGATATTCAAAGTTCATGAATTTTAACTATTACACAATACTTATTACTTACGCTATATATTTATTTTTATTTAATAGATAATAATGATAAAGAGCATTAATGCTATTTATTTAATCAATCGAAATATCTAAAGCTATCTAGAATAATTTTTTGCTTTTGAAAAAAATTCTTATAAAGGTCAAACTATACGAGTTTAAAAGCTAAGTATTATACTAATTTTTAATATACTTAATACCGTAACTGCTTATTATTTATTCCGAGTTCAAACTTCAATAATATTTTAGATACCAATTCATCTATAAATCTTATGAAGAATTATAAAAAATATCATTAACCGACCATTGATCCTCTACTGAGCTATTTGATTCGTCATGAATCTGAGGTAAATTATTATCATTTTCAACATTTTCAAGCATTTTTAAGTTGAAGAATTCTGTCATAACGGTCATTTCATCTTGATCTATCATAACTTCTTCTAGCTTCTCGCTCAACTCCTCTATTGATACATTTTCTTCCTCCTCTTCTTCATCGTCCTCATCCAAACTAATGCTAGTATTATTATTAGAATTTAGAGCTTAGAAACAGGTTTATTTTGCTTATTTTTTATAACCTTATTAAGTTCATGCCTAAGTTGTCCAAGCATGGAAAGGCTATCAGGAGTTAATCGATTTCTTTCTTTAGATTTAACCATTTCAAGTAATAAGAAAAGCTGTTCACAAGCAGCTCTATGAGGAGCAATAGAAAGAACCTTTATTGCAAACCGACATAGGAGAGGTGCATTTCCAGTAAATTCTGACCAAAATAGCCTTGGAGGTTTTAAAGTAGATATATTATTAAATGGTGGATCATTGTTTTTATAAGGGCAGTGTCATTAATCACCTGATTATTTTTTATCAAAGGCCTACCCCCCTCCCTCTTTCTCAATATATAAATAGTCAGGTTCTTATATATAATTTCAACTTTTTTTACCCCTCTCCTTCCCTAAAAAATCACCTGATTTTTGTTACTCCCCTAACCAATTAACTCCTTGCGTAAGAGAATTGCTTCATTTTTTTTAAAATTCCAAGCTTGAGCTAGTTCAAGAGAAGCATAAATAATTTTATCTTCGTCCATCTTCCCAGATATAGCTAGTTGTTTATGTACTGGAGAAAGAAAAAATGCGACGAAATAAATATTACTATCAAATTTCTTTATACGTTTGTTAATTATGGTAAGAGCATGATTTTTAAGACCATTATTAGGAATCTTAAGTAAAGATATTTGCTGATAAATATAAATTAACTTTTTAAAGACATCAGCTAAAGTAGAATCACTTGATTCTAGCCTTCAAATGGCATCGACGACTGGCTTAATTACTTTAGTTAGTATATCATTATCTGCAAAATGGTATCTGTTACGAATAAGATTTTTGATCGTAATATTTTCAATCTCAGGGTAGTTAGGGGAGCGCCATTTATCAGGTGATTAGGGTCTACTAAGTAACTACCCACCTACCCCCCACCTGATAATAAATACTGCAATTTGATTGGCTAAAATTTTTTAAAATTTTAAAAAAATTTTAAAATTTAATATTAAATAAAATTTGAACCAATGATCCGTTTTGGATGATTTTACTACCAAAATGTTCGTCTCAATAAGACGATTCCAACGAGCCTAAAATCGTCAAAATCCAATCACTGGATCCCAAGATCGTTATAAATTTGTATTGCTTTAATTATATTAGTTTTGTATATATTAAAAATT
>QKWP01002043.1:13637-30852 GCA_003550325.1 Gigaspora rosea | reverse complement strand
AAAATTTTAAAAAATTTTAGCCAATCAAAAGTTATCTACTATTAGGACCTGATAATTTTCTGACCTCCCCACCCACCTAAAAAATCAGGTGATAAATGGCGCTCCCCTTAGGACGGTCAGTTTCACTTAACAAAAGGCAATGTTGAAAACCTTCTTCATAAGTTGAGACACTTACACAAACTTTAGCGAGTGAATACCATCGTGTTTCACAAAATGTAGACAAAAAATGTCTTATGCCTTTTTTTTTTTGCCAGTTTTGCAACTCCCGACGCCAAATATGAGATGCATTAAAAAAATTAACAAGCTTCTGGTTTTTTTTACAAACCATAAGGACAGTGTCATTAATCACCTGATTATTTTTTATCAGAGGCCTACCCCTCCCTCTTTCTTAATATATAAATAGTCAGGTTCTTGTATATAATTTCAACTTTTTTTACCCCCCTCCCCCCTAAAAAATCACCTGATTTTTGTTACTCCCCTAATAGCATCTGAAAAACCAACAATATCTTTGACGATTAAGTTAAAAACGTGTAAGCAGCAACGTATTGGGATAAATATTAGGTATTCATTATGAAGTAATTGCTTCATTCTGTTCATATTTGAAGGATTATCTATTACGCAAGCAATTGGTGATGACATTTGGACGCCATTTACAGATAGGGCCTCTTTTGCTTTATTTTTAAGAAAATCGCCTCTATGACGATATGCAGATAAGTCACAAATATCTAATACGATTTCTTGACACTCTTTAAGGGCCATAAATACATATATAGAATTTCCTGAAGTATTGGTCCATCCATCAAGAGAAATCGTAAAATCCATAAGGCTAGAAAGAGTAGCTAACTTCTCTTGAATATGAATAGAAAACATTTTAGTTAAAAGGCTTTCTTTTATTATATCAAAAGAAGGAAGATTATAGGCAGAATTTAAATCATAAAAAAAATCCTTCAAATATGGATTTTCAACAAGGTGAAAGTTAAGGTTTCCATAAACAATGGCTTTTAGAAACTTTTGGTTAAGGCCTTCAGACTGTGCGCTAGACAAGGGTCGAGTACACTAATTAAGAATACTGTTTTGACAGGGATAGGGTATGGATAATTGCTGTATATTATCATTTGCTTGAATATTCATTTGTTCAGTATGTGTATTATCTTCATTGTTACAAGGACATTTTCGAGATGAAAGATTTTCACAATTAATCTTTTGTAAATAGGCTGTTTTTTCAGTGACAGGCCAATCACTGCATCGAAGAACATGTCGATGAAGCCTATCGGGTTTACCACTTAGTCCAGCTAAGCAGTATTTACATTTCGCTGTATATCTATTTCCCGCTCCTTTAGTTTCAGAACGGTAAAACCCACTCCAGCGCGGGCCTTGTGTTGGAAGTGGTAATGCAAAACCTGTAGGAATAGACATATTTGAAATATAGTAATTTTTCAGATAATTTTAAAATTTTTTGTTTATGAGGAACAAACAATTACTAACTCAACGCTAAAGTCAGGTTATAATAGGAAATTATGAAGTATCTTAGATTTATTGAGAGAAAACTCAAGGTCTTTTATACACTTTTGCGAAATATGACTTTCTATCACTAAGTATTATACATATGCATCTTTTTTTTTTGTTTCAACAACACATTTATATCTTAATTGATTTATTATCATATCAAACAGCATTTTTTATTAAATACCCAGCCTAATTGCAATTCTCTAATCCGTGGATTTGTGCTTAGTGCTTGCGTGGTTTGTCTTGTTATATTTTGTATTAATAACAATTATAATACGACAGGGTGAAACCCGCTCTGAATTTGGTTAAATCCACTATGCAGATCACATGAGGGTGAAATCCGCGTTAACCTATAAAACGCACTATGCTAACGCGGATTTCACCCAAACCCTATGATCAAAGCGGGTTTTACTAGCTAGCTGTGCGGGTTTCACCCTGACATATTATAATTATATACAAATAAGGACTAACTAAAGAATGTTGAAACATTAGGCCTGCATATTGACATTGCTACGTAGTAAATTTGTGGCTGCAGGTAATATGTATGAACATTAGCTTGGAAGTAAAAAATTATATTATGCAGTAGAATTAATTTAAATATAAAACTTCTAAATTAAACTATTTTATAATATTTGTTTCAATGCTATTGCTCGTATATATATTAGCTGCAACACAAATTCGCTAGTAATCTGTTGATTTTGGCCCATTATTATCATCAATTATCTTTAAATTGTCATGAAAAACCAAACTAAATGCATATATGTTAGTAGATAATTTATTTATTTATTAGTACAGTTATTTTCCTTAAATTGACTAGAATAATTACGTTATTACTAAAATACGAGCAATGTAACAGTTTATTTGAAAATCAGGTTTATTATAGAATAGTTATTATGTTAAGCGGAATACGTAGTATTAAATAAATTTATAAATTTAAATTTTTAAAATGCTTCGTCATATACGAGTGATCATGTGACAGGGCATGCCTTTTGGTCTAAAGGCATGCCCAGGGGCATGCCCATGAACCTCGTGCCCCTCACTCTAGTTTCAGAGGCTTTTTTTTCTTGTTTCTTTTTTCTTTTTATATTCTGAGCTTTTCATAGCGAATTTTCTTTTCCTTTCTTGCTTTCTTTCTTGTTTCTTTTTTTTCTTTTCTGCCTCTTACTACGTTTCTTCTTTACTATGATATTTAGTTCCTCCTCTCACTCTTTTATTAGCTTACACCTAGGAATCCATACTCTTCTATATATAAGCTATCCATTTTTTCTATAAAGTAACTAAGAAGTTTACAATTTGTTTGACTTAAAAAGTGGACTCAATTTTTCATAGTCTTCTGTTGTTATCAGGCCTCTTATCTAGCATTCTCTTCTTCTTAACTCATCCTCTGTACTGCCCTTTCCTAAACTTACTAGGACCTCTTCTATTTTTCTTTTTATTTCTTCTATATTTTTTAACTTTCATAGACTTAATTTTACTATACACTCTTTAAGGTCTCTAAGTAGATTTATCAATACTTTGTAGCTTATGAGGTGCTCAACTGTTTCGTTCTTCTCTTTGCAAACTATACAAGTAGTACTGTGATACATGTCAGTTTTCTTTTGTTTAATGCTACTAGTACTGGTAACAGGTTGTTAATACACTTAAGTTCAAAGAGCTATATTGTGTTTTTTCTGTTGTGTAGTTTTGTACCCTTGTACTACTTTCAGTAATTTTGTAAAAAGTTGGCCAATGTTGGAGCTTGGTGCATTCTTGATAAGTTGCATTGTTTTTTGCGTGTGTAAAAGTCCATTCTGCTTTGTTTACCAATCTTGTAAGCATTTTAACAAAGGAGCGAATTGGTTTTTCGATTGGCTCCTTATTCCATTTACACTTTATCTTAACATCTTTCACGCTATCTGCACTTAGTACAAAATGCTTTTGGCTATTAGCTCCTTCCTTGGCTTTTCTATCAGCTATTTCATTAAAGATTTCTTCTGAGTGATTTTTAACTTTAACTCAATGAACTTCAAGTTTCTTCATTCTTATTAGGCTGACTGCCGATGCTACTAAACCAGCATTTTTAATCTTTATCTATTTTTCTTGCACTTTCTGTTTTGAGACCCTTTTGGATTGCTAATATTGCTGCCTTGCTGTCTGTTCTAATTTCTAAGCTTTTTTCATTTGGCGTTATTAACAAAGCTACCAAAATTGCGACAAGTTTAGCCCGTGTTGAAGAGAACTACTTTATTGTTGAAAAAGCTATCTGTCTAATACAATGACCCTCATCATTTACCTGAACAATTTCACAACCCATTTTCATCACATTTCCCACCTTTTCTGTTCCGAGTGAGCCATCAGTATAATATACTATATTGTTCAAGTGAGAATTTTGTTCTAAAATTCCTTCTAACCAAAATTTCATTTCCGCTTCCAACAATCCTATTTATGCAACATTTTCTCAACTCCTCTCTTACCGGAGCACTTTCCTTACTTTTTCTTTCCCTAAAACCTTTTTCTAGAGTTTGTACCTTAAATAATGATTGGATACCCTATACCGTTCTTTTAACCAAATTTGTTATATCACCTAAGATTGTTTGTTTTTTAGTGATATTATTTGAGTTACTATCCAGTTTTAGAACGGTGTACTTTTCATTTTCTGTTTCTATATCCACTTCCATATATTTTTCGATTTCAATACTTTCTCTTGCTTTTTTCTTGACTCTTCCGATTTCTGGTTCTTTGTTAACTTCTTCTTTCCATAGAACCCATTCTTTTTCCCTTTTGTTAGGCTCTACCCTAATTAGATGAAGAGTAAAGCTATTTTGATTTGGAAATAGCATAATATACTTAGGTCTTACTTTTCTGGTACCACTATGTTCGATCATTTCATTCTTAATCACCTTGAACCAATTTGCTACTTTTCCTTGCAAATTGATACCGAGAGCTGTTTTGATTTGCTTCCATGTGCACATTGTTGTTCCATTTTCTTGCAATAATTGCGATATCAAATATAAACCCAAAGCACTTGCACTAGTAGTCTTGTAGTATATTTGTCTAATTTCTAGTATCACTTCAATCGCATTGTCACTTGGCATATTAACTAGATTGAGATCTCAGCTCTCTATAAACTGTTACTCTCTATGAAAATGTCTAATTGAGCTGCTTGCTATAGCACTTTTAACACCAGATTTTTGACTTTGTAACTTTTCTTATATTAGGTCCTGATTCGTCAACAGGCATTTTATTGCACCTAATTTTCTTTGCTCTTGCCTAAGCCTTGTTACTGTTGTTTTTTCCACATTATCTCCTTCATTTAATCTTATTAATAGTTCTGTAATGTGATGTTCATAAGATGATTCTATAGACCTTTAAAGTTTAACATATCTGAATGTTTCGGTATTGCATTTGTAGCCATTGAGAATAGTGACATTTTCCATTTGGCTAAACACAGTATTGGCTGCTATATTTTTTCACATTGTTTTTTTGATAGACAGGAAACTATCAGTCTATACTCTAGGGCTAGAAGGAGTACAGCATTGTTTATAAATAATCTGAACAAGGAACATTTTTTTGTATTTTAAGAGTTCTACTATTCAGTTGACTTTTTTCTTTGCTCTAACTATATCAGCTTTCTGTTGGTCTGAGGCCAAGATCCATACTTCCAAAAAACGTGCTGTTTCTTTTGGTTTTTTGCCAATACTCTTATAGAAAGATTTCCTATAAGTATAGAGTGCTCTTTTTTACAACATTTTTCTTTTGAACATCCAACAACTAGCTTAGTTTTACTAGGATTAATTTTAATGTCATTTAAGTGGTAGAACTCTTTTGCTATATTAAGCGTTCACTGCATATCTACTTGATTTCCTGTTACTCAAGTCGTGTCATCTGCATAAGCTAAAACAACAATTTGTACTTCTTCTTTTTCTACTTCATAGTTCCTATTTGCACCAGGACCCTGAAGGACTCTGATATAACTTAGAGGTTACTAAAAAAGGAAATTTTGCATAAAAATTCATCAAACATTGCATTTTTATATAGTAAATTTTTTTAAATTTTGGCCTATTTTATACGCAATTTTTGAATCTGTGCCCAGTTTGTTGAATATCTACTTCAACATGATCTTCAGCGTGATCTAGTCGACCAATCAGATTCACATTTTAATAGTATATATACTGATATGATTAATTTTTTATTCAAATAAAAGTATACTGCTTATACATACAGAACTAAATAAAACCATGCGTATGAGAAATATTAGTTCAATTTCTATGAACGAAATATTACTTATCACCTATTTTCAACTAGATTTTTAGATTGTATAATTTATAAACTTAGTTTAAAATATATAGAATACCTGATAGTATATAGCTATTTCTTTTGTATTTTACCCGATATTATATAGCTATTTCTTTTTTATTTTACCCATATCTATGACGAAGGTAACAACTTGTTTATTTAATTGAATAAGTATTATTATTAAAGCTTACGGATTCATATTCGCATTTGTATTCCCATTTGTGTTCGCATTCAAATAAACTTTTTAAATAATTATTTGACAAATATTCGGATAAACAATTTATTTAAATAATTTGTTATTTATTATGCGAAACTCTAGATATTGGTTGTTCTATATTCAATAACTATAATTATTTCGAATAATAGCGTTTACCGGTATTTGAATAAATAAAATTATTCTTCATTTAGCAAATATTCAATCAATATATTTTAATCTGAATAATTGATTATTTAATAGAAATTAGTAAGCTCTAATTACGAATTATGATCAGTAAATAAGTTATTTCAGAGTTATATCTAATTGATATAAATTGTTATGATCTGTAACTTATTTTCACATGACTCCTGTAACCTGAACAATATAATTGCTGAAACAGCGTGAAAGTGCTAACCTAAAAAGATAAATTAAAGATCATAATCGAGAATAAAATAAAAAGAGAGGACATAATAAAACTAAAAAAGGCGGTTCTTAGAAGAGGCTGTGTTAATTGTTTCTCAGATCAATGAAAAATCAATTGCTTGAAATAGAAAAAGAGAATGAAATACTCCTATTGCATAGCACCAAGCCCCAAAGATAATAGATAGCATTAACCATTAATTAAAAAATTAGATAATATGAAATCTTTTGTTAATATAAAAAAAAATAAAACCGTTTTATGAAATTAATAAAAGAAAGTTATTTTATAAAAGCTAATAATAACTCTATTGAAAATGCTTTTTCTTACCATTTATAAGTAATAAATAGCAGCCTTTATACTCTTTGTTTCTGCATTTAATTGTTTTTCAATATGTACTATGGAATCTAATTCACAAAATAATACCGATACAGATTTGTTGAATATTTTACAACATGCTTTGTCTAAAAATTATGAATATGCAATAACCTTATTTAAAAAAATACATGCGCATAAGTTTTTGGGTGCATATGATAAACCCTTCGAGGCAGAATTCTGTATTAACATTACCACGATTGAAAAAGTTAAATTATGGTTACAAGATTTTACTGACTTATATAAAGTAACAATGCGTGAAACTCAGGAAAGATCCATTAAAGGTGTTCGTTATCTTCTTTCAAAACGATTTCACTGCATTTATAGTCATGTTGTGAAATTAAAACAGGTAACTCAAAATAAAAATCTTGTTAGTAATGATGTTGAGATTGAAAAAAGTGAAAATTTTGTAAATGATATATAATCGCAAAATACTAATTGCTCTGCAGTACTTAGCGTAAAATTAAGCACTAAATCTGAATCTCATCCATGCATAATTTCTATGCTTTTTCACCATAATCACCCTCTTAAGTCGAGCCATGTTATGAGCTTCCGCTCAGTATCTGAAACAACAAAAGATACAATTTTTGAGCTTTTTAAAACTGGTCACAGCTCTAGTAGTGCGTATCATACGTATTTTGAACGAATGCAATTAGAATTTGAAAATAATGAAGAAATATTAGCAGATAGAGCAATTTGTTCTCATAAAAATGACTTCTATTATCTTCATCAAAAATATCGTGCCCAATCTGTAGGCCCTCAGAATGGAAAAAATATGTTTAATTATTTGGTAAAGGAAGTTGCTGAATTTAATAATAATAAAAAAGGCGATACCTGAAAGCAACCTTATGTTGTTCCAACGAAAGATAATCCAGGACAACTACCGTATATTCCCGAAAATAAGCTACCTTTTTTGGGGTCGTCTAAAGCCAAGTACCCACGTGACATTTTCGTGTAAATCAACCAAATGGAGTCACGAAATTTTGTTTACACAGATCAGCCCGAAGAAGTCAAAAAACAAAAAAAACGCAAGAACATAAAAACGGCATTCTAAACCTACTTTGGGCCATTAATAAAAAATGTCGGGAAGGTAATTTTACCTATATTGGCCCTAACCCTAACCCGACCCTAATGCTAAACAGTCTCTGATACGAATTTTGACTAAAATTTTAAAAAATCACGTGGGTACATGGCTTTAGCCATCCCCCTTTTTTGGGCCAAAAATTACACGAAAAAACGGTGGTAGCTTATTTTTAGCGTATAGCCAGTTTTGAAAAAATTGAAAAACGTACTAATAAAAAGTTGTCCAAATGACACCAAATTTTTACTGTGGGTATATTTTGATGTGTTGAACAACTTTACTTAATCGAACTTTTAAAGTTTACTTAGTAAAAAAAGTTTTATATGTAGCAACTGTCAACGCGTTTTTGAAGATTTTTGAAAAAATCAAGGGGGTAGCTTATTTTCAGAGTAGCTTATTTTCAGGAATATACGGTATTCATTCTCGTAGTTGAAACAAATCTTATAAAACGTTGTCATACTTTACCTCAAGTAGGTGAATTAATTTATGTAGATACAACAGCAGGGCTTGATGGTCTTAATACTCCTTTAACGATCCTTTCCACAAGTACTCCTATTGGCGGTTTACCTCTTGCTATAATTCTTACATCTGATATTAAAACTGATACTTTAAAAAAAGCATTAGATATATTAAAAAATCAAATACCATCAGCAAAATTTGGTGAACGTGGATCTAAAATTGGTCCACAAATCATTATGACAGATGACTGTAAAGCTGAAAGAACAGCATTGCAATATACCTGGGAAAAAGCCACTTTACTTCTGTGTATCTTTCACTTTTTACAAGCGATGTGGCAGTGGCTTTGGAATAGAAAAAATAATATACATAAAGATGATCGTGCAATACTAATTGATTATATAAAAAAATTAGTTTTTGCGAAAACAGATGCTATTCTTAATACAGAATATTCAAATTTAATTACAAATCAAACTTACTTAAAATATTCAAATTTCAGGTCCCATTTTGAAATATGTTAGAATCGACATCAAGAATGGTCTATTGTGTTCTGTCGAAAATTACCAATTCGTAATAATAACACAAATAACTTTGCAGAAGCTGGAATTCGAGTTATCCCTTAGATTGTAGTAGAACACAGGCAAATTTGCCTGTGTTTTTGCACTTTTTTAGCTCTGATTTACTTTTTTAAAATACTAAAATAATTAAATAAAATTTTGTACAATTATATTTGAAAATAAGGATTACTTTTTTGCAAAATTAGTTTTTATATTATAAGAAAATAAATTATAGTTACATATAAGCTGAAAATAGATAATTTTAAGAAAAAATTTTTTTAAAAAATTTTATTACAATTTTTCTGCGATCTTATTTAGTTTTAGTTTTAGAACTATAGTTCTTAAGACAATATTGTAGTTTATATAAAGGATGACAACTTTCATTATTGCAACTTTAATGATTTACTTGTAAAAATTAAGACTTGTATTAGAAGTAAAGATTTTTTTTATAGACGGGAACATATAAAATTTGAAAAAATCTAAAGAAAAATTTTAATAGTAAAAATGCCAATACAAAAACTTTAAACATTTATTATATTAAAGTTTTCTAATGATTTTAAAAAAATTTTATAACAAAGTTACTAAAACAAAACTTAAAGAATATTTTTTACTTAGAAAAGATATAGCTAAAATCAATATTTAAAATTTTATTAAAAATTTTAAAATACGCAGACAAATTTGCCTGTGTTACAATCTAAGGGATAAAAGATATAATCTTTCAAAGAGTACAAGCCTATAATATTGTACAAATCTTCCAATTTATTATTACCACAATGGATCTATACTATGTTCGTAAGCTATTAGCTATGGCTCATAATAAATTAGATAGTTTTATTGCACTTCGTTTTAAACTGTTAGATTGGCAAATTGGTGTCAAAGAAGATATAGAAATCATTAATTTAGATCAATGCTCTTTAAACATAGAAGTAGTAAAGATTATAATCTATGGTACCTTGTAGATATGCGACTTGGAACATGTGAATGTAGCCCAACTGAAATGCCATGTAACCATCAAGCATCGGTAGCAAAACACTATCATGTCTGCGGTTTAAATCAGATTCCTACAATGTTAGCAAGTACACGGCAATATTATGCCTATATAGCATTGGGCGAAAAATATCAATCTCTTAGTTTTTATACAAATCCATCAAGTACAAATTGAAAAAAAAGATATACCTCTTATACAAAATGAAAAGCCAAATAAAAATTATAGCTACAATATTAGTAGTAATGAGAATAATTATAATGATATTAGTAACAAAAATGATTCTGGTAACAACATTAACGATAATGATGATATTAGTAGTAATTCAGGTGACAATATTGATGATATTAATAATTATGAAACCGATAATAGTAGGATATAAAGCTTAAAACCAGTTTTATTTTTTATATTAAAACTGATTAAAACTAGTTTTGATATAAAAAATAAAACTGTTCCAAATTCTAGTAGAATAAAAATACTATTAATAGTACTATAATAAAATAATTAAAATTTCATTAATAATAGAATTATACAATATACTAATTTTTTAATTTATAGATTCAGCAACTGAAAATAACGGCAATGATGATAGCAAGAGCATTATAAGGGAATTCTAGTGGTTTTGTCACAATATAGAAAATCTCCTAAAAGAAAATGATCCCACATTAAACAACAGTATGTGCAAATTTGTCAAGATCTATAAACTACATCGATCTAAAAAAGATTCTTATGTTCGTCCAGCTATTGCATCTTTTCTTCAATCTTGCAATTGGGATGCAGGTCAGGTTCATGGAAGTAAATACCATGTAGGAGGAAAAAGAATATGTGTTCAGGTTGCTGCATCTTCATGATGCAAAGGCCCAAATTATAGTCTCAAGAGAATGCATTAAGGAAGACCAAGAAAATCAAGAAAAAAGTTAGTTGACAATATTGAAGAACAAGAATTGGATCAGTTTGTTATACCAGCACGATCAAAAAGACAAAAAAAGCGGCCACATGATTTGCAGCAAGCCATATTGAAAAACTGGGCAAATGGCATAGCACAAATGTAACACACTATATATATAGAAAAATAATAACAATCATATTAAAGTAGTAAACAATAGTTTGCATATATTCTTAGCTTAAATAACGATCTATAACTTAGAGATTTTATGAATATGAATAAAAATGAATTTTTTGTATACATGTACATACGTACCTCTATATAAAAGCTAGTTCTATACATTCTATAATTTGAAGTATAGTCTTCTAATTTGTAATATTGCAGAAAAAATTGTTTTACGTTCTTGTCTTTATTTCACAGCCGTAAAATACGTATTTAAGTTAAACATTTTGACACTGATTTTTTAATCGTGGCAATTTCTAATACATGAATCTGATTGGTAGACTAGATCACGCTAAAGATCATGTTGAAGTAGATATTCAACAAACTGGACACAGATTCAAAAATTGCATTTTATACGCCTATTTGGCTGATATTATACAAACTTAGATCTAAGTTGTATTAGAGTCCTTCGGGGTCCTTTTGCACCTATATTGTTTAGTGGCATTTTGTAATCTAGCATTTCGGTTTGAATTTTATATAGCAAAGAGAGTGCAAAGAGTCATAAAAGATCTTCCACCTTAGGGCAAAAGCATCTCCTCTTGATTTATTCTATCCTTTGCCTTAAAAAATCTAGTGTTTTCATGTTCTGTTATAACGCTAATTTCCAGTTTTTATAAATGTTTATTATAAAGTCTATCACCTTTCTTGGAAAGCAGATACACTTTGGTGCTTTTTCCAGTATGACCATACTAACTGAGTCGAAAGCTTTCTTCATATCTTGGAAAACAAACCATAGTTCTTTTTTTTCTTCTACCGCTTCTTCTAGGATATTATTCATAATATATATTGGGGCTGCTATACTTTCGCCAGACAAGCCTGCGAAGTTCGCACCTTTTAAATTTTCCTCTTTTTTTTTAGCACCGAGTCAAGTCTACACTGGATGAATTTTGTTATCACTTTCTTAAAGGTTTCTAGTAATGCGATAAGCCTCGTACAGTCCAAATTACGGTATATTCCCAGCAGCTTGTTTTGGGGATCAAAAAAGTTGTCCTAATTTCCATTTTTTCAGAATTTGGCCTGTGTTCAGTATCATATTTGTAAGCTTGATAAAATCCTTTGTCATTCTTGGAGTACCTTTCTTCAAAAGGATATAACCAATCCCAGATATTCCTGATGCTGTTTTATTATGTGTTTTATTCAATATAGCTGTCCACTTCTCCTCATTAACTGGGTCGAGAATATTTTTATAACACGACAGATTTATCTAGCTCTTCGCATTATACTCTTCATCTCACTCTTTGTTTATTTCCTTAAATTTGTGCTTTCACTCATGGAATTGTTTCTCAAAATGTTTTACTACATACTCTTTGACTTCCTCCCCTTCAACTATTAATTCCTCATTTTGGTATCAATCAGTTTCATTCCTTAGAACTCTGTCTATTTTAATTCTACTATATGGTTTGTTTAATAAACTAATTAACATTTTCTTCTTCTCATTGTTCATCATGCAAAATCTGGCCTCTATTATATCATATATCTCTTTTTTTCTTTTATTCCTTTCCTCAACTTCTGCTTTTTTCTTTAGCACCTTTCCACATTTTCTCAACTCATCGTTATCAACCTAGTTTCATGTGCTGAGCAGTAAGGGCAAAGAGAGTATTTGTGTTTCGTTCTCCTTATTTTTTCTCTATTTGTTTATTGAACTTTGCATGATCACAAGTATTAATTGGAGCACTTTTTTTTTTCTTTTTCAAATTATACAGCCTATGCAGAAGTTTTAGTTCTTTGTAAAATTTACATTTTGGAATTGCTTTTTTATATTGTGCTTTTGTCTTCTTTGACTTTGTCCATGGTATGTATTTAGCTGCTGCTTGTTGTATTGCATTACAAATACGGTCCCACTCTGCATCTATTTGTTCATTATCCTGCTTTTAATCCTCTCTTTCTTTGCCTTTATCTACTCTTTGTAGCATCTTTGCTAAACAGCTACCATAATCTTCCTAATTTTCTTTTGAGACCTTGTAGTATAAGAAGATTTTGCGTCCTGGGTTTTTACTTGGTTTTCGTTAAAGCTTCCTATAGCTAAGTATTTTGCTTGTGTCTATAATTGCCCACACCAATTTATGGTCACTTTCTGTTATTAAATTTATATCTGTGGTTTTACTTTCTTCTAACAGGTTCTCCATTCTTTGAAATCTAGAATTTTATTGATTATATTTTGTTTAATTAAATTTTGAATAAACGCATAACTAGCCAATATTGTTAATTTTTGATATCTAAGCAGTGTCTAAGCTATTTTTGGCAGACCAGATATTTTTGAATATTGTTTAAAGTTTATGTTCAAATTATGTTTGGATAAATTGATTGTCACCAGATATTGTTTATGCAATAATTGTTAAATACAGGCATATATTGAACACAAATATTGTTTAATTCATGATTTGCATATCGATCAGTGAAATTTAATATCAAAAAGTGGAAATAAGTAACATAGAGTTTTTGACTGTGTTTTAGAATCTGCTAATATTTACTAGTCCATTTTTTTTACTATATGTCTAAACACAAAGAATATATGATTTTATTACTTTCCTGAAGTACTTGGGACGGAAGCTTGCATTTTGGACCATTTTGCTATAATTGGTGGCTTCCACAGCCCATTGACAAAGCAAATAAAATAATTCCATTTTACCCAAATTGTTTATCTTTCAAAACATTAGTTATATTAAATGAGCATGAATTTATTACAGAAGTAGTTCAATTTAATTCTATTTTTGGTCTGTGTCCCAGGTACATTTGTAAATGTAGTGAAGTTCAAAGCAAGATTTGTGAATCAGCAACTATAGCTATTTTCACAGTATGTTGCAACATTTTTAAAACTAAAACAAAATTTTAAGGACAGAGGTTCTAGGATTTGATAAAGCAATCATTACAAGTGAATTATTATCCGATTTACCATTTCATTCTTACATTTTTCAATTTGAAAATCTTCAGATTTGGATAATAAGTATTGGGCATTCTAATAAAATTACAACAAATTTAGCAGGCCCTGGATTTAAGCTACTTTCATTTATTAATATAATAAAAGTCAGGACTTATTTTTTCAAAAAATAAAAAAACTATTGCAAAGTAACAATTTTTTATGGATCTAGTATATTCGTAGATTTTATTGGCCAAAATCCGGATTTAGTTTGGGCAAAAATCGGAATTCTGCATCAATATAATGGAAATCAACTTTTTGGACTAACCAACCAATGCACAAAAAACTTATACAAACAGCACAACTTCCAAGTTGTTTATTAGATAAATGGTGCAATAAAGAAATAATAACTAATGTATATAATTATCATCTCAAAAGTTATATATTGGCGAATATAAATTGGTACTACTTTTTTTGCAATTGGTTAGAGGCATGCTATTTATTATGTAATATTTTTTATTTAGTAGCCACTTCTACCTATGTATGGTGTAATCATTTTATTTCATACTATTTTGATTAATATAATATATAGATATAATTACTACCTCTGACTATGTATCCATGGTAAAAATTACATAATAAATGGTATGCCCCTTAGAACAATCTAATTATGTTGTTGAATTAAGATCAGCATTGCAACTGATTTATCCAACCAAATATGAAATCAATAACTGGAAATTTCGAGCTTGGAAAGCAATGCTAAAATATATTAGTTGTTCTGACACTACACCTATAAAAAGAATCAATCAAAGATAAGTAATTGTCTAAAAAAATAGGGGACGCAAGAGAAAGCCCGTAATTATTAGATAAGAATTACAGGTTTTCCTTTTGTGACAATGCTTAAATATTATAGTTTATACATAGATTGATTTAAAAATAATGGATTTTTATAGTTTGAGTTTTGGTCTCGGTTTACTACCCCGAACAGTAATAAAAGTTCTTTGTCTATCTTATATAACCTTGGATTTGTTATACCAACACCCTCATACTCTACAAATACTTTTTGGAGTTCTTTTCACAAATCCTTGAATATTAATAAATATGGTGTAAATGGGCGTCAACAGTAGGTTTTCTCAAATTCAAATCAAATCAAATATTGGATTAATTTGAATTTGATCAAATCAAATTGACTCGGATTTGAATTTGATTTAATTCAAATATTTGAATTTGAATTTGATTTGAATTTGAATTTTTAATAGTAATTTTCAAATCAAATCAAATATTTGTCAAATCAAATCAAATTTGACCATATTTGAATTTGATCAAATCAAATATAGTCAAATTTGAATTTGAATTTGATCAAATATTTGATTCAAATATTTGAAGATCAAATCAAATTGTGGAACCCTAGTCAACAGGTGTTATTGATAATTGCTAACAATATTAACTATGAGGTTATTAGAAAAAACTTAGGCGTAAATAAAGTTTTTTTTTTTTTGGGCGTGAGTTAAGTTTGAATTTACATTATTATCAAAATTACTTTCTTTATTAATCTTTTTATGTTTTATCAGGTTTTAAATAATTTAATCTGTGCTGTACAAAAGCACTCTCATATTTATAGTCCTGGAGAATAGTCACTGAAAAACCTATAATTAGACATAAAAAAAAGTTAGCAGAAAAAAATTCACAATTACAGTCTTTTATGATGGATAAAGCTAATGTCATAATGAGCTTATATAAAACGGATCCTCTCACAAATAAACCAGTATATTATCTAAAAAATTCAAAAAATATACTATAGAATAAATTTCACAAGGAGTATCCAGATGGAATGCACCGTACTAGCTTTTATACTAGAATAGAAGGAAATAAATACATATATCGAGAAGATTTAGACAGGCTATGCTATTTGTGTTCACAATATGGTTACAAAATTTTTTCAGATCTTACTTTATTAATTCAAAAACATGAAGCAGAATATACAATTCAGATAAATACGTATTGCAATATAAGTAAAAATATATTATTATAATAGCTAATACTTATTTGTTATTATAGAAGCAGTTATTAGTAGAATGCGAAAAATTGAAGCGTTTTTTCAAATGGGATTATGAACAACATTTTTATATTACTTTACATAGAACAATATTCCATAACGTTTGCATTAATCATTGTCTTTTATATGCATTTGGACAATGCCATGAATCTATACTAGAACTTGTAGTGATTGTTATGCTTTTTTTTTAATTTTTTGATATATTACACAATATAATATTAGTAATTCGATTTATAAGAAGTTAGAGAATTTGTATGATCACTTGCTCTATTATTTAGCTCACCAAACAAAAAAAGTGTTCCAAATGCACAGTTTAACGCAAATTTATTGAGTTTGGATGAAAAAACTGCTTTGATATTAGTAGATTACAAGATGAAAGTATTACCAAAAACAGTATGAGAAACAAGCAGGATTGGTTTGGCAAAAAAGGTTGGTCTCTCCACTCAATTTTTGTATATACCATGCAACCCAACTCGACAAAGTTACGTATTCAAGCATTCGACCACTGGTCTGCGAATACTCGGCAGTCAAGATTCATGGTTTACAGCGTCTTCGCTCCATGCAGTAATTGAGGTATTAAACCCAAAACCAGAATCAATAATAATAATGTTTGATAATAGGAGCCACTATTATAACGCTAATCTAATGATAATAATGAGATATTGGTCAGAATGGTATGGAGTTACATCTGCAAATTTTATATATAGATATATATCGATTACTAACTGGTAAGATATATATTGATACCCATCACCTATGCTGATTACTATCGATAGTGATAGTAATCGATATATATCGATATATCGATTACTATCGATAGTGATAGTAATCGATATATATCGATATATCGATTAATATTACTATCGATAGTAATCGGCAGGGGTGATGGGTATCGATATATATCATAGAGATCCAATCTGTAATCCTATTAATCCGAATTAATCCTATTATTTATATTTGATATATATATCCGGATTTAGTATTTTAAATAGGATTCATCCGTTTTTAAATAGGATGGATCCGGCCAAATCACTAGTAATAACTTACAGGTAGGAACGTCCCGAATAAGAAAATGATGATCCCGATCATGCATATTTGTTCAGCCAATTAAAATCAAAAATTTTTATCATGTAAAGAACATCACATGCAGATTAACCAATCAAATCGTAAATCTTTATAAAACGAAAGAAACGAATTTTAATTAAAATTTATGGCTAAAGTTCAAAATAAATGCCGTTAAATGTTACTGTTAGATAAGCAAGCATGTATTTAATAACTTAAATTGAGATTATTAAATTTTTCTATAGTATTTATTTACAAAACCTTAATAATAATAATAATAATA
>QKWP01002042.1:70795-90977 GCA_003550325.1 Gigaspora rosea | reverse complement strand
TAAAAAAAAAAACAAAAGACCTGACAGTTCTGACTTTTATTTAACAATTTTTAAAATTTTTTAAATTATAAATTTTAAATCTTAATTTTAAAAATAATAACCTGGCATTATAGTATTAAATAAAGTATTACCTGCTCATCTGACTTTATTTAAAAAAATTTTTTTTTCACTTTGGCAGTTTCGCCAGTACTTTATTAAGATACTGAGTATATCACTACATTAATACACTTGTTTACTCCTAATTTGCAAGCCTGACATTACTCGGCTACCCTAAGGCACCCAAGTGCAACCTACCACACTAGTTTAAGATCATTTAAAAACTAGGGGCTGTGTTAAACCAGCCTAAGTGCCACACCAAAATGGCTTTCCACCAAATAATACTC
The DNA here is from genome assembly GCA_003550325.1 of Gigaspora rosea. Taxonomy (NCBI): domain Eukaryota; kingdom Fungi; phylum Glomeromycota; class Glomeromycetes; order Diversisporales; family Gigasporaceae; genus Gigaspora; species Gigaspora rosea. The sequence goes on along the minus strand of QKWP01002042.1, from coordinate 90,594 downwards.
TATTACCTATTGCCGATATGCACAAATTATAAGAGCCTTGTTTCTGCTCTATCCTCCTTCTTTTTAATTCTTCAATATTCCTTTCTTCTTCGTTAGTGGAGCTTTCCGCACGCCTTGGATCGGGTCCCTCTTCTACCTCTTCTTTTTGGCAGTACCTCTTGCAAACAAAGCCTTCTTTTTTTGCCAGTTTCTCTTGTGCGTCCACTGGATTCCTTTTTTTTGTTCCCATTCTACCGTTTTAACGCATCTCTCTTTTCAGATTACTTCATAAAAGTAGTCCCATGCCATAAGAGGAAAATACTGCAAGACCAATTTCACGTCGTTACTTGTAAAGCCTAATTTAAATAAATCTTCTTCAGTACATGTCTTATACAAGCCCCTTATAAGGCCTTCTCTTCTTTTTTCTTTTTCCTGTGTACTGGCACCGAAGAAAGAATCACGAAGTTATTGTATTGAAACTTCGTTCCTTCTTCCATTTTCATTTAGAAGCGCAAGTATAAATTTGACAACTGTCTTCTCAATCTTTTGCTACTGTGTCTCCTGAGTTTCACATGTTGCCAAATGCACCTGAGTTTCCTTGTCCTCTTTTCCACATACTTTACATGTATCATCCTTATAAAGATCGGGATGCATTATTCTAAGACTACTAAGAGTCGGAAGCCTACTATGCAAACACTTGATCAAGAAGTTGAGTTTCCTTCCTTTATGCATTGAGGTACACCTCATGCCACTTTGCTTTTTAATTCTTTTCCATAGACTTTCCCATGACCATGTACGGTGGTAGTCCTTCTTTTCTAGCCAACTAGAAACGCTTAGCATTCTCTAATCTGCTGCTATCATTGTGTCCTCAATATCTTTTATAACCTTTCGTACTGGCATTTCAATAAGGTTTTCTTGCCAGTACATATTGTACCTAATTCTTGAGCTTCGTTCTGTATTCTGTATCACCAGTAGAGGGGCTGCTTGGCCTTTTTTCGCTAGTGCATCTGCCCTATTGTTCCAGTAATTATTACTGTGTCCTTTGACTTTAACCATCTCTACTTTTAAACTTTTGATTCGCTTTGTATCAAGGATCTTGAGTAACAAATTATAGTTCTTCTGACATAGCCACTCTTTATTTGACCTGTGCTTTTCACTTCCATTAATTCCTAGGATTGTAGCTGCACTGTCAGTATAGATTTTGACCTCACTATCTTGCGGAGACTATAATAAGACCACCCATATTGCTGCTAATTCAGTTCTTGTCAAAGAGGGCCATCCTTGTATACTGAGGTTCCCTTTCTGGATCATTTCTTTTCCATCTTTATCAACCTGTATCCATCCTAAACCTTGCTTACAATTCAACCTGCTTTCTGAAATTTCCTTGTGCAATGAACCATCCGTATAAAATACTAATGAATTTCCTGCTATACTAATATTTCTATTTAACTGCTCTATTAGCAGATTTTTACAATAATAGCTAAACTTCTGTCTCTTTATCAATTCTATTTCTATTCTATCTAAACTTACTACTGCTGTCAGGCTTGCTTTAGAGATTCTATCTAATTCCTCCTTCCTAACTACTCCCTTCTCTAATGAGCTTTTAACAGTATCTGTCGATACATCAAAAACCCATTTACCCTCCTGTGTTTTGACACCTTAAATTGCTGTGAAAATTTCTTTCTTCAGTATCTATTGCATCTGCACCTTATCTGTCTTATTTGCTTGATTTGCTACTAATCTAATTTTATTTCCCTCCTTACTGACCAACGACTCTTCTTCTAATAGCACTTCCTTTTCTTTCTTCTCAACTACTCTTCGTATATCTATTTTACTCTCTCCATTCTTCATTAGCACCCATTCTTTCCTTCTCTTATCTAATGAAATCTCCTTTCGCTTAATCACGAGTGCCAATTTATTCTCTTCTAAAATTTGAAATTCCTGTTTAACTTCTCTTGTGATAGGATTTGCAAGAACCGTTTCCTCAATGTTTTTAAACCATTGAGGTATTCTTCCTTTATTCGATTTGTCTTTTGACCGCATATACTGGCTCCATGAAATAAGTACATTATCCTGTCCGTTGAGAAGTTGGCCCAAGAAAAACAAGTCAAGAGCCGCCAGCACCCTGGCATATTTGATTACTATTTTATCTCTGAGCATACAGCGAATTGCTATACCAGTACCATAGCTTCCAGCTATTTTGCGATGCTCTAATAGAAATATTAATTTCTTTTGCTCTTAACAACACCAACATAGTTTGGTTAAATTTCCATAACTTTTCCAAAATACTTGGATTATCAACATTATGAAGTCTGAAGTTCTCTACCAAGCCGGCTAGTTTGTGCCCTTGCTCAATTCTAATTTCAGTAATTGTACTGATTTGATTTTCATCATTTAATCGATTATGAACACTAGTTATTTGCTTATTTAGCAACTCATTCTCTAACGTTCGAAAATTTCCAATATTTTTATATGTTACCACATAATTAAGTGTCGTGATCTGGAGCTCGAGCTTATTTTTTGCTAACCTAATAATCAGCTGATGAATTTTGTTAATCAATACTTTTGACATTCTTGAGAGTTGAAGCAAATAACATAGCTTAGGAATAATGCACATATTGTTGATATACGCCAATTGGCTGGCTATCAACCTTTTCCATCTCAATGTTTGTACTGTCTGCTGCACTATTCCTTTGGCCTTCAAAAACATTTGTTTCTCGTTCAATCTGCTATTCAACCAAATACCTAGCAGTTTTGTTATGCTATGCGGCTTTTCCTCAGCAATAGATTCACCACCAAAAGTAATACTTCTTTCATCTACTTTGGTTTTTGGGTTAAAAACAATTAAATTTGACTTTTTGACATTAATTTGTATGTCATTGATCTGAAAGAACTCATTTGCTATTGAAAGCGTCTTCTCCATGATCCGTTTATTTGGCGCCAACCAAGTAGTATCGTCTGCGTAAGCTACTACCGCTACCTTAATCTCTTTTTTTTGTACATGATCCCTTGGTCCTAGTCTAGGTTCTGAAGTACTAATGTAGTAACCCAATTCTGCTGACTCTTGAACCCTTACCAAAAGGGAATCGTAAAAAATGCACCAAAGCAGTAGGGAGAGAACCTCCCCTTGCTCAATTCTATCTACCATTTTCACCGGCTCTGTAAGACCTGTTGCCATTATAATTCTTGATGAACGATTCTCAAAAAGTGATAAAATTAGCCCTATTGCTTTGTCTGGTATTTTGATTCTTTCCATTGCTCTCCTTAACATATTGAGCAAGACCGAATCAAATGCCTTTTTCATATCCTGCAGCACTAGTCACAATTCTACATCCTTCTCTTTCGCATCTTTTGCTATCATATTAACTATATGTACTAGATGCTCGGTAGAGCCTCCGGGCAAACCGGCAAAATTCTATCCCTTTAAAATTTGGTATTTAACTAGCACTGCTGATAGCCTGTTTGTCAAAATCTTTGTTATGCATTTTCTGAAAGTTTCTAAGAGAGCGATTGGTCTAGTATTTCCCAAATCATAATTTCAGCTTGTACCCTTTGGGATTGGGTATATTTGCGCGCATTTCCACTCTTCAGGAAATGTCGCTTCCATAATGCAATAATTTGCAAACTGACGGAAAATGCGTTGAGTAGAAGGACTAGCATTCTTAATCAAATTATAAGTAATACCTGAGATGCCAGGAGCTGTTTTGGTTTTAAGACTTTGTAAGACCAGGTACCACTCTTCTTCTGTAATTTCTGATAATATATCCCAGAACCAAGCACTCTGAATGCAATTCATTGGTTCGTAAATTTGTGACCATATACTCCTTCTGCTGAAATTTTGCGGATTTCATGCTCTCATTTGATTTTCATAATGCAATTTTGTTTCCTCCAGGACTTTACTTGGATTTGTTACTAACACCTTGGTAGTTCCTTCTTCTTTAAAGAGTCTATCCACCACAACTTTACTATGAGGTCGGTTTAGAAGACTATTCAATATCTTTCCTTGATTATTAGCTATCATCTCGCATCTACGCTCTATACAATCCTCTATTTCTTTCTTTTTCCACCTTTCTATTTCGTCTGATCTTTTCTTATTAACAATTCGCCACCATCCTTTCATATCATCATACCAATCTTCCAAATCCCCTATCGGCAGCCATGGCATATCGAAATTGAACTTCTTGTTTTGTTTTGCGATATCCAAATTTATGATTAGTTTTTCCTCATCCGACATAGTCTTAAAATTGTTCTTTTTTGCTGATCGCATCCACTTGCTCATTTTAGTAATTAGCAAAGAAGGCTTAGATTTTTTATTGGAACCTTCCTTGCATGCAGGATTATTATGTACCTTTTTCCTTGGAATACTTCTATTTGCTGCTTTAATGATGCTTAGTTTGATGATGTTCCAAGCCTGATTTACCAGCTGCCCTTGGCAACTCCTTTTTTCAACTTTACTAATACTAGTACGTGACAACTTATCAAACAGAGCTTTCTCCTTTTGTAACTTTCTATCCAATATCGATCTATATTCTTCCCAATTTTCTACAGTGGCCTGATCATATAAATAGATTATTCTGTAATGTTTCCTGTTCTTTTCTATTGCTGCTGTTGTACCAAAATCTGTGAGTTGAGCTATAATGTCATCGAAGTTGCCTTATGATCACTATATGTAACAAACTGCATATCTAAAATCTCTGCCATGGTCAGACTTTCCATTAAATTTTCTGAAACCCATATTTGATCGATTCTTGTACCACTTTGACTATTGGACCACGTGACTTCTTTTTCTGTCGAATGTAGAAATCTAAAAGTATCTATAAAATCATTTTTTCCCAGCCATTTGTGTATTTTTGAAACTCTAAGATTGCTAGCTCTGCTCTCTGATATTTTATCTAGCTCTGTATCTACTATACAGTTGAAGTCCCCTAAAATTACTATATGTGTTCACACATTCCGTTTGTTGTATATGTCTGTGATCTCATTTAACATCTTGTCCATTTCGCTTCCATTATTTGGAGGAATATAAATTGCAATTACAACTAGCTCCATATTTCTAAGATAAAGCCTTGCTACCATCATACCACCAAGGTATTTTTCCCAACTATGTTTAATACCTATCGCTACACCTAGACCCTTCTTCTTATCTATCGACATATCTGACCAAAAAAATTTGAAATTCTCGACTTTTTTCCCTACAAAAAAACCTTCTTTCCTATCTATATTCGTTTCAGTTACTGCAATTATATCGAAAGCTTCTTCATCCAACCACTGACCCAATGTTTCAAATTTTTGCTGATTCGTTTTTAATCCATTAATATTGTGACAACCTATTTTCAAAGTTATTTCCTTTTGCAGTAACCTTCTCCTATCTACATTAGCACCAGGAAAACCCTGCTCGATGAACCAACTGGTTCATCTACTGCCTTATATACAACTGGTGCGCCCGTTAGGAGCGCAATGGCAAACTGAACTGACTTCTTTCAATGCAATCGAGTCTGCTAGTAATATTCAACAGAAGCTTCTTGATCACATCCATTTCGGGTTCATGGGTTTTTCCTTCTAGTATGGTAGTTGTTGATTTCCCTTTCATATATGGATTCTCTGGCGTATCCTTGTGAAAGTTTTTATTTATACTTTTATCCTTCTTTTGAGTAGTCTCATATGCGGGCTCCAGCTTCCATTGAATGTTTTCTCTTTCCTTAAGAGTCTTGCTTCTATTTTCTTCTGTATACTTCTCTTTTCCTTTATTTCTTGCTACCTGTTGCATATACTCTTTGTTTCTATAGAACTCTGTTTCTTCTCTCTTATTCAAAATTAACTGATCAAGCTTGGTATTATAATAATAAACCTTAGACATCCGTGCCTTTCTTAAATCCTCCTCTGACTCAAAATATACTACTGCCACTTTTCTTTGGTTACCGTTACTATTGTTTGTAATATAAACAGATTTCGCTTTTACTCTACTGAGTTGTTTTAGTAGTAAAGCATCAATTGCATACTTTGGTACATTCGTTACTTTTGTTCTATACTGATTTCTCTTCACAAGAACTTCCTTGTCAAACACCCCTAAAGACATTCTTAGCAACCTTCTATTTGCTATTGGAACAGTATTGGAACTGCCCACTTGTTTTCCCAATCTTGTTTTCTTTTCATATTCTTGAAGGTAACCTGCACTTGAGCTGCACTACTTGAAGTTCTTCCTTTCCATTGAATAATTGAAATATATCTGAAAAAACCTAATTCTTTTTTTAATTTCTGCGGTGAGATATCAGATAGGATGTTCCATACTGTGTAACTTCCTTTCGGGTTATTCTCCCAAGTTTTGGCATTTCTATTATACTCTATCTCTACTTGATATTGTAACTGTTTTACGTCCATGTTATTTCTTGCAATTCTTCTCACTTTCTTCCTTCTTCTGTGTTGACATTTCTTGATGATCTATGTTCATTTCTTCCTCCACTATTGATCTTGTTACATCAAATTTATCGTTTTCCTTGTCCACTAACATTATGCCTTCTGTTTTCTTCCCTTGTTCAATATCTGCTCGGCAGCGATATTCATCTTTTCTTCTGTTACTGTGTTTGTTGAATTGCCTCTATTATTCTCCTCAACTACTGGAATAATATCTTCTTTCTTTTCTACTCTATGGTTTATTGTTTTACACTCTATTACTAACGAATTTTTCCTCTTTAATTGTACTTTTGTGCTTTCTAAAACACTCTCTTCTATCTCTTCTATGCCGTAGTCAGTTGTATCACACTCTGCATTTAATAAGATCTTCTTCTTTTGTTGTGCTTTCACTCTTTCGCTCTTCTCTTTTTCACTTTCTTCCTGAATCTCTTTCAACTGCTTCTCTGTTATTTGGCGATAATTTTCAAGAAGGTGTCTTATTAGACATAATTCTTCAGCTGAAATTGTTTGAATAGCTCTTGCTATTTCAATATCGACCATTTGGGTTCTAGTACAAGACTTGCTTAAATACTTCATACACACATGTACGCCACATCTTAATGCATGACAATCTCCTTTCAGAAACTTGATTTTCCACTCTGAAACCTGATGGATATTTATTGAACTTATATTTCTAATTCTGTATTTAAAAATTTTATTTATAAAAATTTTAAATTTTATAAATTTTTTAAAAAAATTTTTTGAAATCCTATTTGGCTATTAAAAATATTTTCAAAAAATTTTTAAAATATGACCCAGCCAGGTTATAAAAACCTAAAAATTAAGTTTATATGATCTAATAAAGAATCTTTGTTCGCATTAAATTTGATCTTTGTAAATTAGCCAATCATATGAATAGCATTCTATGAAGCATATCTGCTTTTGTCAGATAATTATCAAATTGAGAATTTTATTGGCTGAAAAAAAAATTTCCAACTTCCACTTTGCCAACACAGGCAGGATATGAAAACCAATTATATAAATTTATATGGCTAACCACACTCTTTTATAATCACTAATTTTCTTGATATAGACTGCGTGATTATAGCTGTATTATGTTTTTGAGACATGATTATTTTAAAAAGTCACGTGAAACACCGCACTTAAATCGACCAATGGAATTGCAGGTAAGATTCTAAAGAAATTTATAACAAAGCATGAAATTTTTATTATGCCAATCATACTTGGACTTCTAGTTAAAATTGTAGAGAAGAAGCTTATCATGCTAATAGTGTAAGATTATCAATATCGGCTTAGTGTATCACGAGATATGCGTTGACACACGATATTCTGAGTCAATCTTGGTGATCTTGCCATCTCTGGGATCGTAGTTTTCTTCTCTACAATCTTTGTTAAGCATTTAATAGGTTAGCATAAAAGAAAATTGTGTTTCGATCGAGAAGGCCTTAAGCCTTCTTTATAATCTTACCCGCGATCCCATTGGTCAATTTTAAGAGAGGAGGTCACGTATTTTAAAGTCGTCAAAAAAGTATCAAGTACAGGTGTATCAAAAATGACTAGTCCTTATAGCGCCACGGTCTGTCACGTGACAGAAAATTTTAGTGGCGATCCGAGATGAGATGATCTTTAAAATTTGGACAAATTAGAGAAACTGATTTTTCTTTCTCTCCCAAAATTTGCATTGACAATGACCGACGGATTGTAAGTTTAATGTCTAGACGATAAATTATTGCCTATTTCGTGTATTTTGTACTCGCTGAATAAACATAATCTATCATAGAACTGTCGCTACAGCTGAGCAGATCCGTGTTCCTGAGACTCTCTTGAAAAAAAGGAAGAACCAGGAGAAGATCGCCGCCGAAAAGGCGGCTGCTCTTGTAAAAAAACGCGAGGTATAATATGCGATATTACAGATATTTTTTTTGAATTTTAAGTGTTCAAAAAAAGGAAAAAAGATTGTTTTATATGATGATAGGGGATTTTATCCCTCAAGTATTTCTAGCTAAGGCAATGTTGATTTACACAAATACCATCTTTCGGGGCTGATAAACATCATTTTTCAAGATCATTGTTAGCTTTCAATGATAAAGGAATCATATAGTTCAATATAATTCTTTTTTTTCAAATACCCTATTACCGACGTATATATTAGGAGGCCAAAAAGTCCCGCCGTACAATCTTTAAACGTGCTGAAAAGTACGTTAAGGAATATCGTGCAGCCGAACGTCAAGAAATCCGCTTGCGTCGTCAAGCTAAAGCATGTGGCAATTATTATGTTCCTGCTCAGCCAAAGCTGGCCTTTGTTATCCGTATCAAGGGGTAAAAAGTACTTTTATTACTAAAACGTTAGAAAATCAAATATTATCAAGTAAATTCACATCAATAGTTTATTAGTATCAACCATATTCCACCTAAACCCCGTAAGATCCTTCAACTCTTGCGTCTAATCCAAATCAATAATGGCGTATTTGTTCGATTGACAAAGGCAACAAAACAGATGCTCCAATTAGTTACACCGTATGTTGCATATGGTGAACCCAATCTAAAGTTCGTATTGCTTTGATACAATTAAATTGATATATTATGAATTTATCTAAAGAACAAGCTTTTGATACTGACATACTAAATGAAAGGTCTGTCCGCGAGCTTATTTACAAACGTGGTTTTGCGAAAGTAAATAAGCAACGTGTTCCTATAACCGACAATTCTATCATTGAACAAAATTTGGGAAAATTTGGTATTATTTGCATCGAAGACTTAGTTCATGAGATCTACACGGTTGGACCAAATGTAAGTCATTTTCTTGTAAACTTAACGTTCTTTTAGTATTTAATAAGTATTTAATTCAACTTAATCATATTATATTTTCGAAATATGCAAAATTTTTTTTAAAGTTTAAGCAAGCAAACAATTTCCTTTGGCCTTTCAAGCTATCCAATCCAAATGGTGGCTGGTCTACCAGGAAATTCAGACACTACGTTGAGGGTGGTGATTTTGGTGACCGCGAAGACCGCATTAATAGTTTAATTCACAGGATGAACTAACAGTTCCAGAACATGTTCCTTTAAAAAAGCTTAAAATGTTGTTTATAATAAAAATTATAATAAAAACACAGTAAATTTACTATCAGTCATAGAATATGTCCCTAATGAGTACTGTTACTTATAAATCAAAGAGTTGACTCACCCAATTTTATATATAAATTTATGCAAAAAAATCATTTAAATTAAATTTAAAAATATACATATAAACCTTTCTTTAAATTTTAAATATATATTCTTTAGCATTTAATAATCTTTAATTTAAAGCTTTAGTTCTTAACTCCAAGTAATTTAAAAAGAATTTTTCACTAAAGTTGGTCAATTCTTTACTATGTTCTTTAAGTCAAATGAGTGACTCACCCTATATAATAATATGATTGGTTAAAATAATCTTTCAAAAATATGAAAATGTCATTAAGTAAAGGCCTCTTGTCTAATTAAAAGTTAAAGAGAAGGTTCTTCTGATTCCAATGGTAGTTAAATTATCAAAATCAGCTTGTCAAAAAAGAAAACATAGGGATCTGCAAATTCATTGTTACACAAAGTATTATAATTTATGCACGTCTGAATTGTGTGCTAGGTTATGCATGTTACAAATCATAGATTGTCAATTAACCTGATGCTCATAGTGCAGATAGGACCCCTGGATAATACTAACAGAGGTACAATTACTTAAATCGGATATGTTTTTATTAAATTTGACTATTTTTTTGGTCCAAACAGGGCCCCTGAATACTAATATGTTATATATATAAACCTTCGTCTTCAAATCTTATATAGGTGTACAAAAAAATTTTATTATTGAAGTGTACATTGGCCTAAAGCTATATATTTAATGTTCTATAAAAGTTTAATATAAGTTTTCTATACTATAATAAAGTGTACAATAAAGCAAGTTTATTATTAAGCTAATATACGATAAAGATTTAAATATTTAAGTTTGCTTTTTGAAATTTTTAGAAATTTTCTCAAAGTTTTATTCTGACCTTGCTTGTAATTTACATTTATTCATTTTTTATTCAAAACTTTTCAAAATACATATTTTTTTATAAAATTTGCTAATTTTTTCCTATTGTCTAACTGCCTAGTATTATTCATGCTAATTTATATATTATCTTCTAAATAAAATATATCATCTTTGTTAGAGTTAGGATTAAAGTTAGTAGATAATATTATACAGTACTAAAATTTTGCAAGGAATTTATTAGTATACAAAAGATATTTTTTAGGCAAATTTTTGCAATAAGTATGACTTTTCAAAAAAAGCAATTGTTGGTTTAATCATTACATTATATCTGATCTTGCATTCTGATTGGCCAATAACAAAAATTGGTGGAAAAATTAGTATAACCTCTCTTATATACTGTACGATATACCAATTCAATATATTTAGTAAGTATACACCAATCTTTTTTTAATAATATTAATTAAGTGTACATCAAAGGTCAAGCAAATTTGCTATCAAAAAGCTCATTTTTGTACACAAATGGACAAACGTTTTAAAAAATTTAGTTTGAGTGTACAACAAAGGTTTTTTGCATATATTCAGGGGCCCTGTCCAAACCTTTCTAAATTCTGGTCAAATTAAAATTTAATTTTATTTTGGCCAGAATTAAGGCCAAAAAGTGGACAAAATATCTGAAAATTTACTATTAACTCATTCTGTACCTCTGTTTATATTATCCAGAGTCCTGCACAGATCCTATTATAAATTTAAAAGTTTTTTAATACTTCTAGCGATTTTTTCTATAACTACTTGATTAAAATTAAATAAAAATTTTTTTTATTTTAATTCTGTAGTAGAATTAAAATAAAAAACATTCATTGAATTTAGTAAAACTCTTTTCCGTACATCTGTAAATCCTAAGTAAACAAAAACAGTATAGTAGGAAAAGAGGAAAATTTGAACGAAAATGTATTAAACATATATTTTTATTAACTAAATAATTAATTAATTAACAACAACCAAGAAGAACTTTAAGTTAGTGAACAAATTGAGCAAGAAGAGGAAGGGAACGACTATAACTAAAGGGTCTTTAACAACAACAAACGATAAAGAGGGCCTTTGGCCCTTTCAAAGTTTCGAACTCAATATGGATCCAGTAGATGAGTTTGAGAGGACCCCGGACATGTAGTACAGAGGTCATACATTACGCATTTTAGCAAAAACCCCCGAAATTTGAAAAACAAAAAATCAGTTTTTGGCAATTATCTTGGCATTTAGTAGTCCAATTTGAATGAACTTTTTTTTTAAAATGAAGCTCTCAGTGAGGCGCATCTAACAAAAAAAAGTTCATTCAATTCTGATCACTGGATCAAAAGATATTTAAACAAATAGATTTTGTCGTTTTCAGCAAATTAGGTCAAAATTGGCCAAAATCCAGTTATGACCTATATGAGAGATGTCCGGGGTCCTAGTTTGAGACAGTTCAGAAAAGTTGTAATAAAAGACTAAGTAAACAAGGTGAAGGAAACGTTGTAAAGAAAGTAAAGACAATAGTATGGAAAATGGACAAATGGACTTGAACATGCGAATTGATGAAATGACATTATCACAACAAACAACATCAGTAGCTCAGCCGACAACAACAAACGACCAAATTCGGAATATGACGTCATCAAGTTTTTAGTTAACCACAACAAACGACCAAATCGGGAGTGATACATCATCAATAATTAATGATCTGGAAATTTCGACAGATAAACAACAAATCTTGTCACGTGATGAGTTTAATAGTAATAACGAAGAAATGGTTAACAGTATGGATTTAAAAGAGGAAATACAACAAAAAGAAATCGTTATAGAAATGGTAGATAAAACTCAGCAAGAAAGGAAACAACAACCACTCTTATACTGTATAATAGTAACAGGAAGAAAGAACTTGGACAAGCAACAATTAGAAAAATGACGAAATAAAAGTAGGGCTCTAAAAAACAAAGTCTGGAGGGCGAAGAGTAAAGAGATTAAAGAGGGGTTTAATGTCAATGAATGGAGTATAGACAAGATAATTGAAGCTTTCAAGTCACAAGAGTCAATTTTGAGTTTTGTGAAACACAAGTTAGAAACCAAAGCAACGAGTATGGAAATACCACCAGCTATTGGGATCAAGTTAAAATACTAGAATAGGGCTTTCTTTAGATGTTTTACAAATAGACACAAGACACATCCTGCACATCAAAACGAATTTATGCACCTACTAGGGAGAACTACAAACAGATACAAACAAGCCTATGGGCATACGTCATTAACAAGAAAAATAAAGATCAGATCTATAATAAATTGAGAAAAAAATTGGAAATCGATTTTTTAACTAATACTGATTTTATTGTTTTGGATAGTTTTGAAATAATGCAACTAATATTCTTCGTGGCGGGTTTTGCAAGATTACAGAACGATTTAAAATTCGATGAGTTGAGAAAGAGAATAAATGAGTTAAAGAGTGATTTATTGATCCAATTACCCGAACATTATGATATGATCCCGAAAGAAATTAGAGAAGCTTTAGAATACACTTTACCAATTCGGGACAGAAGATTTACGAGTAAAATTGTAGTTGGTCTGAGAGCAATATATAAATTTGATCGATTACCGGACATCTATATAGAAGATTCAAGATTACTAATCTCGAGCCATCCAAGCGAACTTAGAGAGGAATTTAAAAAATTTTTTCCTGTAACGGATAGAGCTGATTTAAAAAAGGTTAAGGATTGGAAAGAGGAATTAAGAAAGTTTTATATTTTTTCTCAATTACCAGAATCATTCTTTGACTTACCACCAAAGAAATTGGAGTTGCCTTTGACTTATCAGGAATTGATACCGAGCCTGAGAAGAATGTTTCCTTTTTGTCCTAAAGATAGTGAAGATTTTAAAGAACATGTGAACAAACTAAGAAAAGTTTACACATTCAAATATCTCCCAAATGATTATGTGATCAATAAGAAGAGACTACCTAAGAATCCAAGGGATCTGAAAATTAATATTAAAGAGGGTTTCCCGATAAAAAGCAGAACTAAGGCTTTAAATTTTATGAAATCAATCCCGAGTTATTATAGAATACCAAACCGAATGCCGGCAAAATATATTGAAGTCAACTATACACAGCTAGAAGACCTGCCTGAAGAGTGGGAGGAAGTGAAAAAGGTGAATCTAACAATCCCGATTACAAGTACGAAAGAGTTAAGAATAGCAGTTCAGGCTTTAAGAGAACACTATTTCTTTCATAAAATACCTGAAAATTGGATCTATATTCAAGATAAAGATGATAAAAATAAAGCGAATTTGGAGACAAACGGCTTCCCGAGCGATCTTGAGAAGCTAAATAAAGATTTAAAACAAAATGAACCAGAGCACCAATGGTCTTTTCCAATAACCTCACAAGAAAAAGTACCTGAAGCGCTGAATTATCTAAGGGAAAGATATCCATTGAGTACTATACCTGAGTGGATTTTTGAAACAGAGGAACTACCTGAACCAAAGTGGGATATATTCGATAAGCAACAAATCACAAACGAAGTAGTGAAGGATGTTGAAATGAACAATATTATTAATCATGATGAACAATAATAATGATAATACATTAGAAACTGAGATGCAAGTAAAGAAAAAAGATAAAAAACAACTAACAACGAAAAAACGAAAAAAGTTGAAAAAACAAAGATAAAAGCGAAAGAAAGAATAGAAGTTTTGTCAATCTCAATATTAAATGTGCAAGGCTTGAATGTGCCATTAAAGAGACAATTAATTTTCGAATATTTGAACAGGGAAGATATAGATATTGTGAGTGTAACAGAGACCAAACTTGCACAAAAGAAAAATTTGAGAAGATCATTACTCAACCAGTACTATTATGTATACACGACAGTGACTCCAAAAGATTTAGACTTAAAAAGGGAATCGGCAATGGGAACTGCATTACTTATCAACCCTTATTTTAGACATTACATACACAACATCGAGAGCTATTTGGGAACAGCGATTATGATAGATTTCTTCCTGCCTAAAAACTTGAGACAAGAGTAATATTGCTATACCTACCATCAGACAAAACGGAAATATCTCTTAAAACACAAGAAAAAATAAAGAAATGGATATCAGACGCTAATAAGAAAAACATGAAGTTAATAGTAATGGAGATTTCAATAATAACACGGCAAGAGCAGACAGTAAAAGAAAGACGCCGATTTTTAAGACTATGAGTACGAGTAGGATGTTCAGCTTATTAGAAGTAAATAAAATCCAGGATTATACATGGAAAAAAGATCAAATGGAGTCACAGATTGACGATATATGGACATCGGAGGAGATAGGTTTAGATATGTCTTATCCGATAATAGAAGAAGTGGAGCCTTCTGGAAGTGATTATAGGATGATAAAAGTACAATGGAAGCTAAAGAGGAAGTTTGAAGCGATAAGAAGAAAGGAAAAATCCAGAAGAGTTTTTAAGTATAGTGAAATGGATGAGGACAAATAGGAAGATTTCAGAGTTGAAGTAAAACGGAAAATTGAAGTATTAGAAATAAAAAAGATAACTGATAAAGCCTCTCTAAATAAGCATGGCACAAATTATATATTGCTATAAAACACTCAGCTAACAAATATATTAAGTGGTTAAAGATATATAATAATCACTTCGGGACGAGAACAAAGAAGGCATCGGAGTTATATCAAGAATTAATCAAGATAAATAAACTTATAAGAAGTTTGAAAGAAATAAAATCACACTCACCATTCTCCTACGAAGAATTAACAAAAAGGTTCAACAAGAAGATAAACTCTCTGACAACGAAATTGGAAACAGAAAGTATAAATATCAAAGAACAAGATTTATGGAATGAAAACTTTAAACAGCTAGTAGAAAGTATGAAAGAGTTGAGGAAATCTATACACGTAATGAGGCAAATAGAAAATAATAGTGAAATAAGAGAGTAAATTAGCTTAGCAATAGAAAGGAGGCAAAACAACTTCCAAACTAACACTAAAAGAATGATAGATAGCATCTTAAAAAGGAAAAGAAATAGAGTCACATTTGACAATATAATAAAGGTGGATGAAGTAATTACAGACGAGAAGGGGATTAAAGAAGAAGTCGTAAAACATTTTAAAAATTGGACTAAACTTAATCCAACGGATGAAGAGTACTGGAAAGTGTGGGAAAAGGAATACGATTCAGTTACGTCAATAGCACATGAAGATTACAAGAGATTAATCACAACAATAGAGTTGGAAGAACTAGAGAACTTAATAAGTAAAGCACCAAACGGAAAAGCTACAGGAGAATCAGGAATATCGAACGAGATGATTAAGAAACTGCCTCTAGAAGTGAAAAAGATCTTTTTGGAAATATGTAATTTTTGTTTGACTAAAGAAATAGTTCCAAAGGCGTGGAAGCAAGAAGTGGTATATTCTATACCAAAGAAGAAAGATTTCGAGGATGACTTAACGCAAACTAGACCAATCACGTTGATAGAACACTCAAGAAAAATCTTTACGAAAATACTAACAAAAAGATTAAACAAGATTTTAGGACAGAAGAAAGTACTTAACATAAGGAATAACTCAGCTCTACCAAATACATCAACTACAGGACCAATTCAATGGTTAACGAACATACAAGAATATGCGTGGCTAAAGGAGAAGGACTACTGGCTTGTCTTACAGGATATGTTAAAAGTGTATGACTCGGTACATCTACCACTTTTATGGAAGGCCTTATAAAGAATAAATATACCAGAAAAATTCATAAATTTAACAAAGAATTTAATGGAAAAAAGAAAAAACAAGGTTCTAACAAATCTAGGACAAACCAAAACATATGAAGTGGAAGATGGTTTAGATCAAGGAGGGACAATGTCTCTGTATTTTGGAGAATATATTACAATCTGCTAATAACGAAAATAGATAGAGATTTTGAAGAATTCTCGATATCCGTGAAAACACCTACAGAAGGCGAATACAAAACCAACTTATCCATAATAGCATATATGGACGATTCATTGTGGATAGCTGAATCAAAAATTTAACTAGAAGAGATTTTAAAGACCGCATCAAGTTTTTATAAAATGATGGGAATAAAAGTTAATGCGAGTAAATCGATCTTCTTAACGAACACAAGAGGCGCTACTTCGATGCTTTTTGAAAATCAAATCTTAGAAAGAAGACAACAAGACAAACCTTTCAGGTACCTAGGATGTTGGTTCAAAGGAAAGAAGAATCAAGACAAAATTAACAAGAAAATAAAAGAAGAAGCGGAAGAAGCTATAGACAGGCTTAACAAAAGTAGAATCACAGAAAAACAGTACATATACATAGTCAATAGTATGATATTGACAAGAATAGCATATAGGTGTCAAAATACGTATATTAAAGAATCTATGTGCGAGATTATAGATAAGAAAATCATGAAAGGGGTAAAACAAAAAGCAAGAATCATAAGAACAGCACCTAACACACTATTGTGGCACTATAACATATACGGGATGAATAACACGAAAGACATACAATGGCTACAACATGTGAACCAACTATGGAAAGATATGAATAATTCGAATTGGAACGAGACACCAGCTTTTATTATTTTACAAGAACTACAAAACGTGGCCAACATGAATAATCTATACTGGAAGAGAAACCAGTTTTCCCTAAAGAAGTGAATTTTTCTAGAACCGCAGCAATAATAAAAGAATACATGAAACTGAAATAAAATTAGTAAACGAGCGCAAAGTATGGCCACAACCAAAAAAAGAAAAAGAAACATCGATTAACTATATTCTAAAAAAATGGAGAAAAAATAACATCAAAACAAGTATGAATAAGTACAGGCTAAAATATATAGAACAATTATTAAATGGAGAGTGCAAAAACTTTGTAACATAGAAAGGGCTAGCGCATAACTTGGGAAAAATAATAAAAGGTAGAAAACTGAGATGGTTTGAAGCAATATGTACACTAATTACAAATAATGAAAACCCATCATTGAAACTAGTAGTCCCAAACCCATTTACAATAAGATACATAACCAACGAAATTTGGAAGGAGAATAAATAGGTAACTAATGGTGTAGGCTTATAGGAAAAGTAAGAAAAGTAGAAGACAACTTGGTAACAATAAGGCATTGGTATATTGATGGAAATAAAATAACAAGAGCATGTAACGGATGCGATGAGCATATATCAACAAGAACAAATGCAGGAATAATAAATATACATACATTTTTTCTTTCAGGAATCATAGTAAATTGCAAAAAAGAGATATATAGTAACATTCAAGATATAATGTTAACCTTTATAATAAAGAAAGAAGAAACAAGTATAATACCGAGAGAACCTTTTATAGGGAAAAAACTTTTAACTTCTTGGAATTTGAAGAAAATATTCACGAACATTGGAGATGAAATATGGTAAATGATCGAAAAGTCTGGCCTAGGAACAGAAGAAGAATACGAAATTGTTGAGAAAAAGAAGAATGAGGACAAACTGAAGGCATAGCGATACTGATACAGATGAAATCCAGTCAAGAAACGATCGAACTGAAAGTAGAAAGTTGGCCCACGAAAATAAAGACTGCCTTAACTGGAATAGTATTAACTTTGGTACTAAGTAAAGACAAGGAAGGAGTCAAGATTAAAACCAATATAAAGGGCCTTAAAGAGGAGGTAGAAAGAAAAGTTATACGAGCAAAAGAAAACTTTAAGTTGAAAGAAAATTTAGATCAATTCACGAAAATAATAAGAAGAATAATGAAAATGAAAAGATTGAGAATTACCATCGTATATGATGAGAAGATAAGCAGAAACGAAATAACAAGGAGATGGATAACGGACATTATAGGAGAAAAGATAATAACAAACATATATCTAATAAAATTCAAGGGAAAATCTGTTTATTGGAACTTGAGAAGATTTATGAAACAATTAATCAAGGGAAAATAATTTCGGAATGGAGTAGTCAAAACAGAATTGAAAATTTAAAGAAGAAGACAGAAATAGATTGGAAAACGACATATAATAGCTTAAATATTGAGAGTAGACCATTAGCAAGATATACATCGACTAAAGCCTCAATAATGAAATCGTTCAAGGTAAAAATGATGATAAATGAACTTCCAACGTTACTAAATATGTATTACAGGGATACCAAGAAAGAGAAAGACCCAATGTGCCCAAGATGCAAAAAAGAATATGAAAACCAAATACACTAGATGTGGTGTCAAGAAAATACATATACAATGAAACAAGCGGTTACAGAAGTTTACAAAGAATCTAAAGAAGGGAAAAAAGTACTAGAAAAAATCTGAGAAGAAGAAACAAAAAATACATAGAATAGTTAAGAAAAACAAAAGTCCCCCGGTATATCATTCCGAAAGAAAACATCATACCTGGAAGTAAAAACAGAAAAAAGAATTACAAAAAAGATTTTACGAACGATCTTATGGAAAAAATCTACGAAAAAATATGGATAAAACCAGTAAAGAAGTAATCAACAACTCTCAAGAAGAAAAAGACAGAAACGTTATAAAAGACAATATACCGATGGAACCAATATACGGAAAAGAAACCAATAGAAACGCTTCAAGAAAATATACGAAATGGAAAAACTCTTTATAGATTAGGGGCGTGCCATTTATTACGTAATATTTTTTACTTAGTAGCCACCTTTACCCAAGTATGGTGTGATCATTTTATCTAATTCTAATTGATTAATATAAAATATAGACGTGATCACTACCTCTGACCATGTATCCATGGTAAAAATTACGTAATAAATGGCATGCCCCTTACAACAAGAAGGTTGATACAATTGAAGACTTCGACTGAGTAGGTTCATAACCTGTCTTAGCAAAGCTCAGGTTGGGAGTAAAGTAGCTCTAGTCTCTTTCTTCTTAATATAGTAATTGTAAAAACATGTAATATGAATTTATAAATTATTAATAAAATTGGAAGAGGGAATGGACCTCGCTTTTTAAAAAAAAAAAACATTCATTGAATTTTACTTAGTAGTTATTGAAGAATCATCTTAAAGTTTTAAAAAAACATAAAATACCCTAGAAAAAAATTAGGTAAATTTTATTTTTTGAACTTTAAGGGTAGGCTTTCTCAGATTGGTTACACAATATAAAATATAGTACATCCATCACATGCATGATATAGATCATTTTGCATATATAATTTTTGACGCCAAATATCATAAATTTCAAACCAAAGATTTAATAAAAAAGAAACCCGTTGCTTGAGGAATAGGCAACTTTAATACGGAATGGGCAAAGTATTACTTAGAGTTAAAACTGAAGTAAAAATTTCTACAAGTCATATAGCACAATCACGGTTTGTCTTAAATGTAGATATTAAATAAACATCAAAATTTAAAGTAATT
>QKWP01002042.1:33931-57520 GCA_003550325.1 Gigaspora rosea | reverse complement strand
ATTCTAACAAAATGCACTAAGTAAACTTGTTCAGCACCAAAAAATACATATAAATATATTCGGACTCAGACCAGTCTGCAGACTACAGACCAGACCAAGACCAGACTCAGACTTGACTAAAAAGTCTAGATATAAAAAATAAATTTACTTAGTAATTTTAAAAATTACTATTAAAATTACACAAAAGTTGAACGATCTTGGGATCCTGTGATTGGATTTTGATGATTTTGGGCTTGTTAGAATCGTCTCACTGAGACGAACATTTTGGTAGTTGAATCATCCAAAACAGACCAGTATATCAAAAGTTATCCCATTTTTAATATATATATATATATATATTATTAAATTTTAACCAATCAAATGCTTAGAAAAATTATCAGGTGGGGGGTAGGGGGGTCAGCTACTTAGTGAAACTCCAATCAGGTGATTTCTGGCGCTCACCTAAACACTAGAGTCCTCTGCTATGCTCCAGCCCAATAATATCTTATGACAAAGCAAAAATATGCATTTAGAAAGGTATTGTATTTATGGAGGTCTGACTATAAAAAATTTGCTATTTATTATATAGTTACAATGTACTACTAGAAATACTACTATATATTTTAAAAATATATACAAATGTTATTAAATAATTGTTATAATACTAAACAAATAATTAAAAATTATTAATTTTATAAAAAAAAATTAGTAACAAAATGAACAAAATCAAAAAAAATTTAATTAAAATTTATATTCAAATTCAAAATAAAAATTATTAACTATTATTATATATAGAAAAGTATATCTTTATTAATTTAAATTATTTAAAATTTACCTCACCTTAACACACAAAAAAAAAAAAAAATCATTTAAAATTTTATATATTTTAATTTCTGGAATTAAAAATAATCTTTGATTCACTAGTCCATTTTAAATAATTTAACTACCAAATACTTATCTTAATAAAACTATTCTAACAAGACCAAAATTGTTAAAATTTAATTACAGAATCCCAAAATTGGACAACTTTTGTATAATTTTAATAGTAATTTTTAAAATTACTAAATAAATTTTTAATATTGAATAACTTTTAATCTATTAGCCTGTTTTGAATGATTTAACTACCAAAATGTTCATTTTAGTGAGATAATTCTAACAAGCCTAAAATTGTTAAATTCCAATCACAAGATTCCAAAATTGATTAAAATTTGACAATTATTTAATCAAATTGGTTTTATATATAAAAACTGATAATTGTTTAATAATACAAATCTTTATTAATAACATGGCCCTTATACAAAGTATTATAAATTATAATACTTTATATAATAGTAAATTTCAGATTTTTATATTTTTTTTCTTTGATCCCAAGTATCTTGAGATCCACAGGATCCTAGACATCTAGTACAGGAGTTATATTTTACACATTTTAGCAAAAACTCCTGAAATTTGAGAAGCAAAAACAGTTTTTGCAATTATTTTGGCATTTAGTAGTTCAACTTAAATAAACTTTTTTTAAAATAATGCTTTTAGTAAGGTGAATCTAACAAAAAAAGTTTATTCAATTTTGATTACTAGATCAAAAGTTATTTAAATAAATATAGTTTTGTCATTTTAGCAAGTTAGGTTGAAATTGGCCAAAATTTAGTTATAACCTATATGAGAGATATTTGGGGTCCTGGATCTACCAAACCAATTTTGATAATTTAACTACTATTAGAATCAGAAAACTCTTCTCTTTAACTTTTACTTAATAGTATTTTTTATATTTTTAAATATTACTTTAACCAATTATATTTTTGCTTTAAATAATAATATAATTTTACAAAGTTGTAAAAATAAAAAATACATCAACTTTATTAAAGAAAGATTATCTTTGAATTACATGAAACTAAAAAATAAAACTATAAATTAAAAAATTTTAAATACTAAAAAATATATATTTAAAATTTAAAGAAAGATTTATATATATATTTTTAAATAAATTTAATTTAAATAATTGTAGGGGATTATGCTAAAAATAGATTATGCTAAAAATTTGGGGTCTCTATTTAAACCTATAATACCTACTAAAACCCACATATAGTCTTTTATTAATAAAACTACACCCTAACCTAACTATAAAAAAAAAGACCACAAAAAAGGCCCTAAAAAAATTTACAATTTTCATAATAAAATATGAAAAATTTTTAGCATAATCCATTTTCAAAATAATCCCCAACAATGATTTTTTGCATAAATTTATATATAAAATTAGATGATGATTTATAAGTAACAGCATTTGAAACACCTGAAAAAAGGCATGTTCTGTGACTGATAGTAAATACCAAAATGTATAACACTACCTGAATCAGGTCTATCGTAATAATTTTTGCTTTACCCCACGGACATGTCTCGGACATAGTAGGGGCAAAGCTAATAATTAGTGGGACAATTGTCCGTATACAATGCCTTCCCGGGACATCATTGCGGACATGGGTCCGGGACTGTCCATGTCCCTGTAAATTGGCAGGGCAATGTCCGTGTACAACACTGCGTTTAGCCATCAAAAAAAAATTACATTTTATATAATTATATAAATGTTAAAAAGTTGCAATTTTGACTGTAAAATTTGGAACCGGGCTTTTTTCATATGTTAAACCAGATTAAAACCGGTTTCAATATATGAAAAATAAACCCGGTTCTCAACTTTATTTCATAAATTACACAAATTACTTTTTACATGCAGAAACGTGTAACTAAATAGAGTAATTTTATTGGTTAAAAAAGAAAAGCTTTCGGCACCATAGCTGTAATGAGTCAATGTACTGTTTGCCCAATCATTTTAATTAATTTCGATATGTGATACTTGTATAAATTGCGTCAAGATCAAAAATTTACGTAAATTCGTGTACCAATGGAAAAAGTTTTAGAAAAAAAAACCATTGAATTATATAGCGGAAAATATTATGTTACATGCGCCTTTGGCGGTGTTCTAGCGTGTGGGTTAACGCATACTTTTGTTACGCCACTTGACCTTGTAAAATGTCGTAGACAGGTAATAAGAGAAAATTAAACCGTTAAGTATGATAGCGTAAAATTTCGTTAAATTTTAGTAATTTGCGCGAAGACTTTCGTATGGAGCTGTGGCATCTTTTAAAGCACAGGAGGCATCTTGGCCTTATACATTGCAAACAGTAGCCTTGGAGACTTATATAACGCGTTCATACTGCTTAGTTTTATATCATTTTTAGGTCGATGCTAATCTTTATAAGGGTAACTTTGATGGATGGAAGAAAATTTATCGCGCCGAGGGTTTCAGAGGATTATATACAGGATGGGCTCCAACTTTAATCGGTTATTCCTTCCAGGGAGCTGCAAAATACGGTTTCTATGAAGTTTTTAAGAAAAAGTACTCCGATTTGGCTGGAGAAGAAAACGCTCATAAATATAGAACCACACTCTATTTGGCTGCTAGTGCGAGGTATGATGACAATTCGTCATCATTAACATTTCCATTAATTATTGATTATTTATATTCACAATTTTATAGCGCCGAATTCTTTGCAGATATTGCTTTATGTCCATGGGAAGCATTAAAAGTAAGGATGCAAACATCTACCGTGCCATTTGCTAATTCGGCGACCGAAGGTTTCCAAAAGATTCTTAGATCAGAAGGTGCAAATGGGTATATTGGTTCTCAATATGTTGCAGCGTTTCGCAAAATACTAACTTAGAAATATACTAATATCATATTTGATTTTATTTAAAGTTTCTACAAAGGTCTTACTCCTCTTTGGGCTAGACAAATTCCCTACACTATGATGAAATTCGCAAGTTTTGAAAGGACCGTCGGTCTGTAACATATATATACGCGCTTGATTAATCATAAAGTTCCATATTTTTCAGTCATTAATCAGAATTTGCTATCATTGATAATTTTTAGAATATATTTATAAATCTCTCGGAAAACCCAAAGAACAGTACAATAAACTTGAACAACTTGGAGTATCTTTTCTTGGTGGATACATTGCTGGTGTTTTTTGTGCAATAGTCAGTCATCCTGCGGATACTTTGGTCTCTAAGGTAATATTTTTTACTAATCCTTATTTTAACCTAAACATCAATAATTCGCAAAAAATTTTTTCTAATTTATGTCATTACAAAACTCAGCTTAATAATGTAAAGAAAGCCGATGGAGAATCAACCCTTGCTCTATCCATCAGGCTCACTAAAGAACTCGGATTCACCGGAATCTGGCGAGGCCTTGGCACTCGTGTTATCATGATTGGTACTTTGACTGCTTTACAATGGTTAATTTATGACTACGTTAAAGTGTATGCTGGGTTACCAACGACTGGCTCGAGCGGCGGAGATAAAAAAAAATAAAGTCCTAATCACATAGTCTAGCCCGAATTAAGACTTTAGTTTAAAGGAGTTCGAAAATAAGATTTTTTTTCAAGATGGCATCAACCTTATGAATTGGTGTTGTGAGACAATGTGAACAACTTCTTTATTACTAGTTTTATTAATATTATAAAAATTATATTTAATTGTGATTAGTCAACATATAGATAAGTAATAAAAGTTCATTAGAGTCATTCGGATAGATTTGGCTATAATTAAAAATGCTATACATTAAATAAAAGATTCAAAACATCATAAATTTTTGATTATAATTAATTTCATTCGTGATGATAGTTTTTATAAAAGCAAATAAATTTATGGAATAAAGTTGCTTTAAATAAGGTGGTCAGGTACATTACGAGATTACCCGATATGTAACCATCTTCCCCAATAGATTTTTGATATTTTTGCACCTGCTTTTTTGATACTGATCAAGAAAATCCCAGTAAAATAAGAATTTTTAAAAACTTTAAGCGAAGGTATCTCGACAACCATCTGACCAACTTTGACAAAACTTTTTTATTTGAATTCTATGGCTACATAAAATCCAAATAAAAAAAGTTTCATCAAATTTAGTCAAGTAGTTGTCGAGTTACCTTCACTCAAAGTTAGAGAAAAATCAAACAGCCTATTAAAATAGAAGCTGTGCCAATTTTTTTAACTTTGAGCAAAGGTATCTTGACAAAAGTTGGAACCCCTTTTTTATTTAAATTCTATAGCTTTATAGAATTCAAATAAAAAATTTTCATTGAATTTAGTCAAGTTGCTATCAAGATATTTTTGCTTCAAGTTAGAAAAAATCAAAACATCTTTTAAAATCTTGTACCAAAATTTTTTTTAACTTTGAGTAAAGTTATTTTGACAATTATCTGACCAAATTCAATAAAATCTTTTTATTTTGAATTCTATGAATTAATAGAATTCAAATAAAAAAGATTTGGCAAATTTGATTAAATATTTATCTAAATATCTTTATTCAAAGTTAAAAAAAAAAAATTTGGTATAGCTTCTATTTTTAATATATAGCTTGATTTTTTTTAACTTTAAATAAAGATACCTCAACCACTACTTGACTAATTTTGATAAAATTTTTTTGTTTGAATTCTATAAAGCTATAGAATGCAAATAAAAAAGTTTATCAAATTTGGTTAAATAATTACCAAGATACCTTTCTTCAAAGTTTTGAAAATTTTTATTTTTCTAGAATTTCATATTGCCATATATTCCCAAAAATAAGCTACTCCAAAAATAAGCTACCCTGATTTTTTTTAAAAATTTCAAAAAACGCATTAGCAGTTGCTATTAAGTAAACTTGTTCAGAACATCAAAATACACCTATAGTAAAAATTTTATTTTATTTGGACAACTTTTTATTTGTATGTTTTTTAATTTTTCAAAAAATTCAACAATTTGAAAATAAGCTATCTCACATTTTTTTGTATAATTTTTGGTCCAAAAAAGGTAGCTTATTTTCGTAAATATACAGTAATTAGTATCAAAAAAGTAATACAATAATGTCAAAAATAGGTGTAGTAATTTAGAGAAATGATAAGTTGTTATCTTTTAATTGGTAGGTCTAGAGTTCAAATTCTACAGTAATGCTTAGAAAAATAGATCTGTATCCGGTAATTGCTTCTTGTTGATTAGTTGGGTACATTACTTGTAGTCTTGGTTACTATTTTGAATGAGAGCTTTTGGACAAAGTTGTGTTCTATTATACAGACAAATCCAAAGAACTAAGAAAACAGAAACCTGTTTGGCAGGTCCTGAGCAAGGAGGTAACAAAGATTTTTATAGTGCTACCAGAACCGAAGTATTAGAAACTGAAGCTTGAGAACCAGGTAACAAAAGACCTTCAAGAAGAGGGTTTACCAACCTGGTCACTAAAATTGCATTAGAGAAAAAGGACCTATATTTTGAAAGTAGGTACCAGAAAAAAAACCCCCATAATAGCACCTAATAGAGGTCTAAATTGTTCAAAAAATAAGTATTTGAATATTTATTCATTCAATTTTTATTATTTGAATATTTGTTCAAAAATTTTAAATAAATATTTGAATATTCACTGAATATTTATTGAATATTAAATGTATTTTAATTTTAAAAATTATATAACTATCTCACTTAAATTAACCAATAAAATTGCAAATAAATTATTAAAAAATAAAATAAAATTATAAAATTATATATATATATATAGTATATATATCAATACATATTTAATGAATATTCAATGAATATATTTAGTAAAATTTTAAATATTTGAATATTCATTTAGTGAAAAATTATATATTTGAATATTCGAATATTTAGTAAATATTATTTATCAAGTCAGACCTCTAGCGCCTAATACCAAGTAAATCGACTCTTCCAGACTAACTGGATTAGAAGTTTGAAATGTACTGGGAAAGAACCAGTAGGAAGGTAATGGTGAGTACTAGGGTCGAAGCAAATCTTACAAGAGCAGAAGTAGATAGGGTGACTGGCACAGGTAAAAAATTTGGCATGCTATGTGGCATGCCATTTGCTAAAATTGGTGCCTGGATGCCACCCCTGGCATGCCATGGGCATGGACAGTATGTTACACATAAATTATATTTAAAAAAAACTATATCGATAAAAGCGAAATTATAGTTTTTTTTTAAGTAGATCAAATAAGTTTATTAAAAAAATATGCAAACAGACTTAAATTAAAATTCAAGACAAAACCAATACAATTTTTTTTTTCTTATTTAATATTTTTTTGTTACCCGTTTTTATAAATTTTATAATAAATAATACTAATGACTTTTACTTATTAATTTAATACAGATCTCTGAACAATAACAATATCCAACCTTATACAATTCGTTAAAAACCTATGTTCGCAAATTTCTATTAATTGATGATCCGGATAAGATCGGCACAAATTTATTATACAAATTTGGGGTAAATTTTATTAATTTTATATATTGCAATAAAAAATACATGAAAGTATTAAAAAGGCAAAATGCAAGAAAATCGTCAATAACAAGTTTTTATTGCACAGGTAACTTAGTTCAAAGGCTCTAAAAATGACTTATAAAAAAAAATATATTATTACCTTGTAAACAAAAAACTTTACTTTGGACTCGGGTCAGATTGCTGACTACAATGAAATAGCAAATGTGCGATTGCGACAAGTAAAAAGAGTAAAAAAAAAAAAGCAATCACACAACTATATTTTAGAAAAAAAAAAAGCAACTGTGACAAATATATTTTAGAAAAAAAAAAAAACTGAAACGTAAAAAAAAGAAGAAACAGAAGAAACAACCAACATATATACGGGTATGTATATATACTTATTACGATGTAATTTTGTTTTTCTCCAAAGAACGCTTTGCCATTGATCGTTTCCAAGCTCTCAAAAAACCACTTATCCAGTTTGATATTGTTAAAGTTTCAAGTATGTTAGCTTTAGTAATTTTGCCTTCTCGGGAGCGCTTTAGTAGTTCTTGATACATTTCTGTTGCAGACATTTTGTTTTGTGGACTTGCTGTTCCAGTGTGAAACATAGTCTCTAATAGACTTTTTACTTGAGGTGTGAGCCGTTTTACTTCTCTTTTGTTTTTCTTTGAGGCATCAGCCAGCATCAAATTTTAGGTAACTAGTATATATGAATATGAGCAGGAATGCCAAAAGAAACAGAGAGAAAGTAAGCAAAGAAACAAAGGACGGAGGTAAAAAAAAAAAGGATGAAATTAAGAAAAGTATCGAAGCGAAAAAAAGAATAAAGTAAAAGGAATAGGGGTAAGAAAAAGTGATAAGAAAAAATAGAAAGAGTGAAGTAATAAAAAAAAAGAGCAAAAAATTAGAAGGAATAAGAGCGTAGAAAAGAAATGAAAGTGTAAAAGAAAGAAAAGACAGAAGTGAAGAAATAAAAACGTGAAAGTAGAAAATAGAATAAAAGAGTAAAAAAGGTGAATAGGAAATAAGAAAAAGAAAATAATAAAAATGAACAGAATGAGAATAGGAAAAGGTAAGATGTAAATGCGAAATATGAATGAAATATTAGAAATAAATATGAGTAAAAAAAAAATAATAAATTGTAAGATGTAGGCGAGAGTATAAAATAAATAAAATTGAATATAATAAATAGCGAGAGGAATTAAATACGATTGTAATAAATACAAAAAAAAAAAAACTCTTTCAGACAATCACTTGGACCAAATTTCCGACGGAAGAAAACAAAAAGTTTTTTGTTGGAGCGTGAGTAGAAGTACACAGGACCTATGGTTTTTACAAAGGTTAACTATTGCTGCTATCTAGAGACTCCTTTGATATATTCAGCATGCAAGCCAAAAGCGTTTTGGTACAAGATAACTGGCAGGAGGTGGCGCCCTTGTACAAAAATTTTGGTGGAGTTAAAACATTTCTACTCCATCGACGAAGTAACCTGTGAAAATATAATGGCAAACAACAAAAAAATGAGTTTTTCGACAACACTCTCTTTTAAATTTCTTACAAGTGATTCCTTTATATCATCTTTCTCGTCTTCCTGCTGTTTTTCCAAGATTTTCGACAAAAAGTGGCGATTTGGCTTACCCCTCCAAACGATCGGCAGTGTTTACTTTTCCAAATTCGGACGGACCCAGTAGAATGCAACCACGTGACGTATTTGTTTACGAATACGGTTTCGGTGCTACTCCATATGATGTAGCTCAGTCAGATGGTTTTAGGGATATCTGGGGTTGGTCGTATAGTCGGAAGGAAATATTAGTTATAGCGTTGCTTTATAATAGAGATATACAATAGTTGCATTTGTTATATAATTTTTATTCAACCTTCCATGGGTTATAATAGTGTATTTCCCTTTTCTTTTTTCCATTGGTTTTTTGTTTCCTTTTTTTTTTGTTAGACTAGCCTTTGAGCTATACCATGTAGTTTTTTTCTTTTTTGGTTTCCTCTTCCTTTTTTCATTTTTGTTTTTTTTTCTCTTTTTGTATTCTCGTTTTCTTGGCTTTGATCTTTTTTTTTGTTTACCACCTCTCCTTATTTGTCCTTAGTAAATTCCTTGTTAGTTAAAGGAATATGAAGGAGAGAAAAAGCCATTTTGGTGTAGCACTTAGGCTAGTTTAACATAGCCTCTAGTTTTTAGATTCGTCTTCAAATTAGTGCGGCAGGTTGTGCTTGAGCACCGTTAAGGCAGCCGGGTAATGTCAGATTTGCAAATTAGGAGTAAAAAAGTGTATTAATGTAGTGATATACTTAGTATCTTAATAAAATACTGGCGAAACTGCCTAAGTTAAAAAAAAAAAATTGTAATAAATAAATAAAATATAAATAAAGACGTAAGTAAGCCAAGATTTGAAAACGATATGAAAATGCCAAAAATAGAGAGCATGTATGAAAGTATAGGTGCGAAAAAAAATATAAGCAATAGGAAAAGTTAAGTGAATATGAATATATATGTGTAAATCGATAGAATAAATAGATGTAAGAAACATGAGTGAAAGCAGGCGATGAATAAAAAGCAACATAAATGAAAGCGTAAGGCATGAGCGAAAAAGTAAAATTAAGTTAATAAATATGAGTAAATATGACAAAGCTCAAAATCTAAGAAAAAAAAAGGGTAAAAAATAAAACTATAACTCTTCAGACTCTGTGTAATTTTCTACTTCGGCAGTATTGGTCAAGTCAATTGTTTTCTGGATTATAAGCATGATATTTTTAGTCGACTGCTTATTGCATACAAAAAATATTGGAATTTACGTACTAGATCATCGATCTTGTCTTCATTTACCATCTTCATTTGACAAAGCTGATAAAATTATATATACTTGTTAATATTTGAATCGAGTACCTACCAGGTATTACCATAAGCTACCAAGCACCATAATAATTTTATTTACTAATAAGACTAGACCTACTTAACATAAGATGACTTGTAAGAGAAGTGAGGTATTAAAAGACTATTGCATAAAAATCAAATACCGTATAAGCGCGAAATAATGCGCAGGGGCGTTATTTCGAATTTTGGCCTTAATTTAGGCCAAAATTTGAAATTATTCCCCTGCGTGCTATTTCGCACCTATATGATACTGCGTGTATTGTTTCTAAAAATAATAAAAGAGGAATCTCTCATATTACGTGTTAGTAGAGTTCCGCATGGGCTTGGACTATCCATGGATATCCATGGATATGTCTAGCATGGGCCAGGCTTGAACATTATTATGGGCTTTTGGGTCGGGCCTGGGCTTGACAAAATCGAATCCAATATAATTGGATTGAGCCCAAGGCATTTATGTTCAGATCCAATAGCCCACAGATATATCTATCGAGATTAGTAATGCGGTAAAATCGTCCCAATAATTGCTATAATGCATAAGCTTTACCAAGCCATATCCTATATCTGAGATAGGCTATAATTAAGTTTCTGTAATATGCACAAAATAGTTATTATTAAGTATACGTATGTACATACACACACATTATTTTTTGGTGTATTTACATTATTTCTATAGAATAATATTTTTAGGTTTCCCACACCTATTATAGTTGCTGTCGCTGTTTGGGGCGGTCCAAACCATGTGATAATTAGCATCACATATGGTTAAAACTAGGTTAATACCGGGTTAAAACCATAGGTGATGCTAATCATCACATGGTTTGGACCGTCCCAAATAGTCTGAACAGTGTACATAAAAAAAAACATGTAACTTGAAAAGTCTAAAATTAATCTTGATTACGTAAATATTAAACATCTTAAACATATATAAATTTTAAACATTTTAAATTTTAAACATCTTAATTAATCTTAAATTTTAAACAAATTTTAAACATCTTAAATTTTATTATANCGTAAATATTAAACATCTTAAACATACATAAATTTTAAACATTTTAAATTTTAAACATCTTAATTAATCTTAAATTTTAAACAAATTTTAAACATCTTAAATTTTATTATACATTTTAAATTTTAAACATCTTTCTTAAATTTTAAACATCTTAAATTGATGGAAAAAAAATTGTCAGAATTCTATTTTTTAAGTCTTGTAAAATAACTTGTTATACCAAACGACAGTACTATTACACCCACAATCACTATAACTTCGAACTATAAATACCAGTGCAACTGCTACTGCCATACCCACAAATGCTTGATTCTTTAATAAAGTATATATTTTTTTTTTAATGAGTTTGAGAATTATAATATCATATATTAGTACCGAAGTTAGGGAGCACTTTGTCCAATTACAAACTTTAGTTCGCAATAGACGGTGTAATCACTATTAATTAAAATACCAACCAATAATCTTGAGTTCCTGATGTATCAATCACATATATATATATACACGCGTATATGTCATTTTATAAAATTCATCTTCATTAGAAATTGACGTGCTTCCCGTTAACTACAGTATTTTAAATAAAAGTCAAGGTTAGTAAATCTTAGTAACATGTATAATAGTTTGTAGCTTAATAATAATTGCCAGAATACTTATTTTTTTAAGCATAAAATTTTTTTTATTAGCGTTTTTGATTCATATTTAAAAAATTTTGATAACAACGTAATATGGAAGTTGATACAGATTTAGTTATGCCAAGTAATTTGGTATCGAACCATGAAGCAAACTATGAGGCAAGCTATGAAGCAAACTATGAAGCAAACTACGAATCAAGCCAAGAAGCAAGTCATGAAGCAAACTATACAGCAAACCATGAGGCTAACCATGAGGCAAACTATGAGGCAAACGATGAGACAAACCATGATACTAATGACGAGGCTTCAGTAACTACTACTAGTGGGACTAGTAGGTCTAGAATTAATAATAGAAAGTTGTTGTCGCCTGTTTGGAACCATTTTACATTGATAACTTCAGATGAGCCTAATAAAGACAAGGCAAAATGTAATTATTGCAAGAAAGAATTTTCTCAAAAACAATCGTCAGTACTACACATTTACATCGTCATCTAAAGTCTTGTATTAAGTATAAAAAAGCCTTGGGATCTTCAAATTCAAATTCTAAAAATACTAGAGGTCAAACACAGCTTACTTTTAATCAATCTACAAATTGGGTTTATTCTCAAGAAAAAAGTAGAATGGACTTAGTAAATATGATTATCGGAGATGAATTAAGTTTTCAATTTTCAGAGCACTCTGGATTTTTAACCTTTGTTAAAGGATTATGATCTACTTTTAAAGTTTGCAGTGCTGATACTATTAGACGTGATACTTTAAAACTATATGAAGACAAAAAAACGTCTATTAGAAATATTCTTCAAAATGTTTCAGGTCTAATATCATTAACAACAGATGTTTGTACATCGCAACAACAACTTAGTTATAGTTCTGTAACAGTACACTTTATAGATAAGGATTGGAAGCTTTTTAGCTTTCTTATGTCATTTAGGTTAATACGCTTTCCTCATACTGGAGTCAATATAGCCAGTTCAATTAAGTCCAGTATAGATGATTTTTTAATCACAACTAAGGTATTATATTTTATCTTGCTATATACAGTATAATATTTAATTTTATCAAAATTAAAAAAAAACTTAACTATAATATATTTTAAAGCTACAGACTATAACACTTGATAACGCTTCCTCCAATAATGTAGCTATTAATGAACTTGCCGATCAGCTTACCTCTTTTTCAGTTGATGTGGATATTGAACTTTTTCAAAATCGTTGCTTAGCTCATATCATCAATCTGATTGTTCAAAATGGTATAAAAAAAATTAAACACATTATTAATAAAGTAAGTAATATTTATATTATGTAAAAAAGATAATATTAGTGTAGAATAATGTAAAGGAAAAAAAAATATAAAATTTATTTATTTTTTTATAGGTTCGAGATTGCATTAAAGCACTTTATACTTCGCCAAAATGCCGTCAAGCCTTTATTGATGCTTGTAATTATGAGGATATTGGTGTAATGATACCTCCACTCGATTGTGTTACAAGGTGGAACTCCATATTTCTTATGTTGGATTCTGCAATTAAAGTTAAAAAAGCATTGTTAAGGCTTAAAAATAAAGACCGTCTCTTTCCAGATCCACCATCTGAGGATGAATGGGAACAAGCAAGTGCAATTCGTGATGGGCTTATGATTTTTTATGAATGTAATTATAAATTTTAATTTTCCAAAATTTTTGAAATAATGGGCATGGGCATTATTTCGAATTTTGGCCAAAATTCGAAATAACACTCATGCCCATTATTTCGGGTATATATGATTTTTTAAAAAAAATTTCCTAAAAGAATATGATCCCGACTAAATCAACAGATAATATAGCTAATGCTAATTAATTTTATCAGAATTATATTTTTTTAGAAAATAAGGTTTTAGATTGAGTTATAACATTACTTTTTAATATTAAATTATTTAATAAAGTTACAAATCAAATATCTGCGAGTTCTTATATAACACTTAATAATGCGATTATGATAATTTCTAAAATCAAAATGCATTTACAAAAAATGCAATCTGATTCCAATTCATTTATTCTCGAATTTGCCAATATGATGAGAGAAAAATTTGATAAATATTGGAAAGATACTAGCATTTTATACGTAATTGCATGTATACTTGATCCTTGCTATAAGTTACAATAGTTCAAATATTATTACAAACAGAAAGAGAAATTATCACAAGAGGAGGTTGAAAGAATCGTAACATATTTACAATTAAGGTAATTATAGGGTTTAATTATAAATCACAAAATTATAATTTATATTATTTAAAATATTAAATTTTAATTTTGATTATCAAATATTAAATTATCGTTTTTTAATTTTTATAGATTTGAAGAAACTTATATTAGGTTTTATTACGACTATTCATTTACTGATATTTCTGCTGAAAATGATTCAACAAATTCTGATTATGATGATTATTATCAATATTCATCTAAGCAAACTTGTTCCAGTACCAATAATAATTTACGTGAACTTCAACAGTATTTAAATGAACCAACGACTTCAAAGGATACAAAAGCACTCGATTGGTGGAAATTAAATTGTAATCGGTTTCCAAATTT
Organism: Gigaspora rosea; assembly: GCA_003550325.1. NCBI lineage: Eukaryota > Fungi > Glomeromycota > Glomeromycetes > Diversisporales > Gigasporaceae > Gigaspora > Gigaspora rosea. The sequence goes on along the minus strand of QKWP01002042.1, from coordinate 43,146 downwards.
ATCTAAAATGGCACAAGATTTTTTAGCTATACCAGCTACAAGTGTGCTTTCAGAACATATTTTTAGTTTAGCTGGTACCAACTTAGATCCAAATACTGTAGAGGCATTAGTATGTTTACGAAATTGGCTCTCTAATCAATTTTTATTAGAGAATTAGAGGTTTTTTTTGTTATATATTCGAATAGTTTTATTTTAATATATAATAAATATATTTTTGAGATTAAATCGTTCTTAATAAAATATATTTTGAAGTTAAATCATTCTTAATAATTCATCAAAGTTTTTATATACTTATATAATAGTTTTCGAATAAAATCGTTTAAATTAAATTAATTCTAAATTTATATATTATCGTTATTTGCAAATTTTGTAGATTATAACTCTTAAATTATTATTTTGTCTTTATATAATTGGTACACTTTAGGCCCATGGGCCAAGCTTGGATAGTATATTTGATCGTTGGGCTGGGCTTGGATTTATATAATAAAGACATTGGGCTGGATTTAGATATAAATAATCTGCCCATATTTTATTGGGCTGAACTTGAACTCTACTGCTATCCAGCCCAGCCCGGCCCATGCGGAACACTACGTGTTAGAGTTGTAAGTGAAACTAATTTCGAGCTTTACCATACAAAATTTTCATTAGTTTCACTTGCAACTCTATTGTGTGTATGGCTTTCTATAATTGTTGAAAAATTAAGATGGGATTATGTTAAACAGTGTTAAATTGATTTGGCCATTATAATATTTTAAATACTGTTTAGTACTACTTACAGTATCCCATAAATTCATTCCTTCACCAATGAAATAAAATCTTGAATAAACTGGGAAATGTAAGCAGCGCGAAACAGTCATACCATATGATATACTGGCTAAAGGTTCGATATAGAAAATTTTTAATTTTGACAGGTAAATTAAAAATTCTGGTAACCTTTAATTTCCGGCACTGGCATGGTCCAAGATTTGCTCAGATGACTATGTACAGCAACGGTTGGCTCTGGTTTTTTATGACCTGTTTTTTGATAATTTTTTGTATATTTTCGGGCATGAATTTTTTCCATGGCCAATTCCAGATAAAGACCTTGTATAAATGTACCCCGCTTCAGTCTCGTTATCAGGCCAAGACCATTCATGCCAGTTCCGGATTCCTGTTATTGTCCCTAACACTGCATCATTATTACCTATATAATTAGAGATATTTTATTGTCAATTTATATATCATAAATACAGAAGTTGTATATACATTGACTTCTATTAGGTTCTAAGCGAGCAACATGTGTCCCTGCAATATCTTTTATCGCCTCTTCAATGTCTTCACCAGAGTTTATATCATGGCCAAATTTGGTATATCTTTTAATGGTATGAGTTATCTAAAAAGTTGATGTAAAAATTAGAACAATAATTTTAGATCCGTATCATATCACAGATACCATAAATTCTCAAAATAGCGGGCAGGGCGTTATTTCAAAAATCACGCCCCTAAAAAATAGTATAGGTGGTTTCGAAATAGCGCCCGAAATAGCACGCACTACGAAGAGCAAGTATTGGGTATTTACCTGATACCTATTCGTCTATTAAAATAATGCCCATAGACGTATGAAATAATGCGCACATAGCCAAAATAGCGTGCAAATACCCGCTATTTCGAGAATTTACGGTAATTATTTCAACAATCATTTCGTTATGATAATTCTGCCGTTGAAAAATTAATGGTTACTAATAATAGCGTGAAATATTGATCTTTATATCGGCAAAATTGTGAAGAAATAGTAATCGAGAGAAAATGATATGGACCTCATACCTTCAATTTTTTTTTATTTTATTATTACAATTATTATACGACAGGGTGAAACCTGAGTCACCAGCTAGTAAAATTTGCTATGTAGAGTGAAATCTGCTATGTAGATCACATGAGAGTTGAAATTCGCTTTTGTATAATAAAAACATAGCTAAACTCGGATTTCACACTAACCCTAACTCAAACTCGGATTTATAGCGAATTTTACTAACTGGTGACTCAGGTTTCATCCTGTTTTACTATTATTATTATTATTATTATTACGAACTTGCACATGATGAGAATCTATCAATGTTTTAGCTTTACCAGCCTCGAGAAATAGCCATTTTCTTACAGAAACACCATACTATTCTTTCCATTTTCTCAATATTATCATCAGCTCAGTATTATGGTAATGGGGACCATTGTCCAAAACAATAGTAATCCATTTTGGCATTCGATCTAGAGTTTCGAGTACAGCATGAAGTAAGGATGCGGTGAACCAAGCATCTTGCTTGGTATCACCGCTCCAATGATCGAATACTTGAATACCAAGTTTATTAGTTTCTGTATTTTTGGTGCATATAAGCACAGAATGGAGAGTCCATCTGCGCTTCCCAAAGAACTTGGGCTTTGTTTCTCGTGCACTCTGTGGGAGGATCCTCATTTTATAATCCACAATAAACAAAGCCCCATCCGCGTCAAGTTGAGCAAGTTCAACATTTAATTGTGCATTAAGATATGTCTTTCATGCATGATAAGCCATAAAATAAATCAATTGATTTTGATACCCATTCAAAGATTCATGAAACTCATTATCCAAATTTGCCTTTAGGTCATCAAAAAAGATAAACAAGCTATTACAATTTTTGCAAATTTCGGGATGATCTAAATAGCAATTACTAAAAGCATGTTGGAGACAATAGCTAATGCATGACGAATGTAGAGCAACACCTGTTGATGATACTTTAAGGTTGGTGGCAAAATCTTTACGCAGATATTGCTATAAAATTTGTGCTATTCCGTGCATGTTTTCCTATTATTTTAGACAACACCTATTTCCACTATGGAAATTTACTGGTTATAGTAAATCTCTATGGTGGAAATAGTAGGGTTCCGCAATTTGATTTGATCTTCAAATATTTGAATTAAATATTTGATCAAATTCAAATTCAAATTTGACTATATTTGATTTGATCAAATTCAAATATGGCCAAATTTGATTTGATTTGACAAATATTTGATTTGATTTGAAAATTACTATTAAAAATTCAAATTCAAATCAAATTCAAATTCAAATATTTGAATCAAATCAAATTCAAATCAGGGTCAATTTGATTTGATCAAATTCAAATTGATCCAATATTTGATTTGATTTGAATTTGAGGAACCCTAGGAAATAGCTGCTCCTTTTTTTATATAAAATTAAATGTAAGTACCTGATAAGAGAAAAAAATCAAAACATAAATTATACCTTAAGTTCGATGTTTTTAACTCTAGTATCAATGAATAACTCGAGTTCTTCAAAAACTTCATAACCTAACTCATTACAAGTAGTGCAAAGACCTCCAAGATTTTCTTTGTACACAAACCTCCCACATTTTAATTGAGCCATAAATGTTGTACGTTGCATGCCATTGGGATATTCCTCGTGAAATTTATTCTATAAAGCTTTCTTGTGATCCTGAAGGTATAATATAGGTAAGCCCGTTGATTCATCTGTTTTATATGATGACATATTAACATTTCACTTGGTTGTAAAAAACAATTCAAATTGATTCAATTGCTCTGTTGTTAATTTTGTGCGATGGATAACTGGCTTTGTTAAAGTTGGAGCACTATATCCATTTATTTTTGCATGTTTTCATGACTCTGAAATTGTATGGTGTCCAACCTATTAATATTAGTTTAAAATTGTAGAATTATTATTCAAATTTATAAAACTTTTTGACATAAATAATTATAAATTAACACTTACACCCAAATTCGTTTTTAGTTCTGAATAACTAAAATCATTAGAAATTATAGATAGAATTCGCCTTTTTCCATTCCTTGTTTTTTTGTTATCTGCTAGCACTTGATTAAAATATTGCCAAAAAATACGAGTTTTATTAGGGATATAACTTGGTGTGCAGTTTAAAAATCCTAAACTATATAATTGTTGAAATGTAGTCCGATCATTTTCATGATACTCATTTTTCATCCATAGATGATATTACATTATAAAAAAAAAAAATTTAAATTTAGCTTTTGTTTTATTTAAAAGTTTCAAATGTTACCTTTGATTCTTTGAGTGTTCACGGAGTAATATTATGGCAACCACTCGCTCGAAGCATCGCATGCCAAGCACCTATTTCACAATCACTAAATTGGTAATTCAGCAGATAAATAACTTCAAGGCTTGAATAAAGCTCAACAACGTTAATTTGACTTTCGTGCCAATTTAGAAACAAGCTATGCCAATTTATATCAGCAAGCGTTCTTCGCTTTAAATGATAGTCAAAAAGAGACTTCATAAGACTATAATCAAGCCAATTCTTTGGTAAGCATTATGCTGACGAATTAATGATTGCACATCGGAATTGTCAAGTCCAAAAAGTTGAACACCAGTATATTTTCGAATATTCAGTTTTTGCCACACTTCATTTGGTGATGAACCCTCAATACGGCTTTTAATTTTGTTTTTCTTATAAAATTCGAGTGTACAAAAACCATCCACTATTGTTGAAACGTATAGAAAGCTTATTTTGTTCACATTACGTACAAGAGAAAACTTGTATCCCGGTCCACCATAATTCCACTCAGGATTTGAAGAAGATCCGATACCAAAGACAAAAATTTTGTATTCGCCAAGTGAAAGAGATATAGAAACAAATTATACATCTAGTGATAGTTGTTCAATAATTGATTCATCTGTCCATCCAAGTGCTAAAAATCTGGAACAACGTGTTTGATTATCGAAGATCTCTTTATATACTGTAGAAATTGCTGTTGTCGGATCTGGCTCTATACTGGAAAAGGAACCACTTTTGCAATAAAACCTAGACAAAAAAGAATTTTCGGAGTAGTTAATAACAACTGTCATAAAAAATTCACGTTCATTTAAAATTATTTTAGTTTTTTGACCAATTCGAATGGGGAAGTATATTTTTTTTTGCTTATATTAGAAAGTCGCCACCAGTAATGTGAATATGCGCCATAATGAAGATTTTTGTCTAATATTCCATTTTTTATTAATGTAACGAAGAGTTTTGTCATTTTTGTAATTTTTTAAAACCAGCCTCAGATTCGTACATATATTATAAATCGCTAATATACTTATCCCTAAGATTTTATATATAATTATGCATAATTTGTGTGCCGATCTTATCTGGATCAGCAATTAACAAAACTTTGATCAAGGATATCTCTGCAACCACCCAATAAAATTTGATAAAATTTTTTTTACTTATTCTACGGGTCCATAATAATTAACTAAAAAATTTTCATCAAATTTGATCAGGTGGTTGCAGATATATCTTTGATCAAAGTTTTAGAGAATTTCAAAATGCTTATCATATGACAGATACGTTTAAATTTTTGACAAAACTTTGATCAAGGATATCTCTGCAACTACCTGATCAAATTTGATAAAAATTTTTTAGTTAATTATATGGATAGTAGAATAAGTAAAAATAATTTTCATCAAATTTGATCAGGTGGTTGCAGAGATATCTTTGATCAAAGTTTTGTCAAAAATTTAAACATATCTGTCATGTGATAAGCGTTTTTGAAATTCTCTAAAACTTTGATCAAAGATATCTCTGCAACTACCTGATCAAATTTGATGAAAATTTTTTTATTTTAATTCTACAAATCTATAGAATTCAAATAAAAAAAATTATTAAATTTGATCAAAAACTCATAGAGATAATATTAATAAAAGTTTTTAAAAGTTAAAATATTTAAGTAACAAAATCGAGGTGATCTACATATACCATAGTGCAAATGGCAAAAATTCATGGTGCGAATAGCAATTCCCTAAAAAAATAAAAAAAACATTTTTCGGAAGTGTTGGTGTTTTTGAAATTGCCAGAAAAATCTAGTATGTTCTTACAAAATGCTAAAAAAGTTAAAGCTAGTGTTTTTGTAAAGTGCCAGAAAAGTCGCAAAGTGTCAAAGAAGTCAGAAATAAATTAAAAATTAAAAAAATAAATAAAAAAACAACTAAAAAAACAAAAAGTGTAAACAAACTAATAAAAAAATAAACAAAGCACCAAATCTTTATTTCTCTAAAGTAAAAGTTTATGTTCTTGCAAATTCAGAAATTGCGAAAGCTGAGTAGAACCCCGAATAATATATATATAGGTAAGGTGATTTTTAAATTTTTTATTAATTGCTGTACGCAAGACTTTTTATAAGATCTGTACGCAAAATATACCTTACATAAAAAAATTTAAAGAAAAATACGCAAAATCAAATTCTAACCTTATTTATAGTATAAAATTTTATATAAGCTATCATCGGGTAAATAAATATCAATTATTAAAAATCTGTGTATATCTGCAACCCTGCCGGCAATCGTTGAAGAAATTTTTTTTTATTTTCTGCACAGATCAACAATTAACAATTCAATAATCTGCGCAGGTTGTAAAAAATAAAAAAATAACAAAAATCAAATAATAAAAAATTACTATATAGCTCGCCTAAATATTAAATGCTAGCTAATTTTTCATATATTAAAACAATAAATTCGAATATTCATATATTTTAACAATTTAATTTATTACAAAATACAAAAAAAAAATTTAAAAAAAAAATACAAAAAATAAATACAAATTATAATATACTCGATTCCAACTATTGTACCACGTTCCAATATCGCGCTATGTTCCAACCATTATACTAAATCCCATACTACAGTTAGGGATGGTAAAGTCTTAAGCTGGAACCTAAGGACCTAGGTTTTGGGACCTGGTTTCTTAAAGACTAGGTCCTAATTTTAGGACCTAAGTTTATAGGTTCACAATAGGTCCTAATATAAAATATATAAGAATTTAAAATATGTTAGTAACAAAATAGTAAAATAGTAAATATATTCAACCAATCTAAACTTTTAATAGGGATATTATATCTATATACTATAAATAAGTTTAAATATGCTTTACTTAACAGACTGTTCTATTACTGTTCTATTAGTTGTATAACTTTAATATTTCAATAATATTTTATTGTAAATAAACTTTTTTAGATTGTATATTTAGTAATATTAAATTCTACATTCAATTAATTAAATTTTTAAATAATTATAATTTAGAATAAAAATGCTACTAATATTACAATATATAATCTAATTTTGCTATATCATATGGGGTGTCCCCTATTAAAAGGGCCCATTTTTATATTCATCTCATTTTGAAATAATTGAGTTTAACCATTTGTTTTGATTTTCGGACTGATCCACGATTAACCAAATTTCACACTTTTGATTGGTTAAATATAGCAGGTGACTATCGGGTAGTCTCGTGATGTGCTTGGCCTTAGACAACTTCGTTTAATATTTTTTTTACATTATCTCTATTTTTTATTATGCAAATCGACTTTCATTTATAATTGAAAAATGTCAAACATGTTAAAATTTACATGAATCTAATAAAAACTCAATTTTTGAAAAATTGTAAAAATGGGTCCTTTTAATAGGAGACACCCCATATAGTATTAATAACAAATAAACTAATGCAAGTTATAATATTATATTGTAATAATTTTTTAAAAATAATTGATATATTATAATAAAATGCTTTTTGACTAATTAGTATTCACAATAAACAAAAAATTTTAATTAAAAGGTATTAGTAACTGAGTTTAAGAACTTAATCCTAAATTAATTTTAATCAGATTTAAAGTTTTAGGACTTATTATATAAGGACCCGGTCCTTAGGTTCATGAGATAGGACTTACAAGTTCTAGGACCAAGACCGGACTTAGACTAACTTTACTATCTCTAACTACAGTACTAACTATTATGCTACGCCCCATACTAACTATCGCACCACTAACTATCATGCTACATCCCATACTATCTTGCTATGTCCCGAACTATCATGCTATGTCTATTATGCTACGTACGTTCTACTATTATACTATGTTCGTTTTACTATCACGCTACATTCAATCGTACTACGTTCATTCTAAAGAAAAAAAGAAACGTTAGTTCTGTAAAAAAAAAAGGAACAAAGAAATTAACTGAATCAACCAATATTTTATACCAGAAGACACAAACACACACCAATGATGACGGCTCCAGTGACAGCTTCAATGGATTCCTTATCTACATTCTCGGCATCCAATTTTGGCACTCCAGCGAAGCACAAGCCTAAAATAAAAGAAGTTAGTAATAATAAATAAATAAATATATATATATATAAAGAAACTAGAAACTTATCTGGCACCAATAACGAAAGAACTGGATGGCACATTAGCTAGCACATTCCTAAAATTTCACCAACACAAGTCGTTGTCCCATGGGATACCACGGAGGCCTTCCTTCAAATAATTCTATGGCTAATATGCCTAGTGACCAAATATCCACTTTACAATTATAAATTTTTTTTTTAATTTTAGGGGCAATCCAATATAAAGTGCCAAGTTTTAGTTTTGCACGATATTATAAAGAAGTGGAACCGAAATCAGCTAAGTACATTAAATAAAAATTATAGTAGTAAAAAAATTTATACAATAAAATGAATAAATATTTAAAGAGTAAATTTATTCATTGCCCCATGCGATGCACCTTATATGTCGTTCTCCCAATCAAATTTCGCAATGTTACATGATCAAAAAAATTAAAACAAATGTTCGTTTTGTCAAAAATCGTCTATAACTTAAAATTGAGTATATTAAACTACTCTTAGGATTCTAACAAAAAAAATTCCTTGCAAAATTTTACTATAAAACCCTCCTTTCGCACATATACACAATCTATACCTCACCCTAACCCTATCTAATGAAAAAACATGTTATTTTAATTGTTTTGATTTTACATTACACCTGATTTTATGATCTGCAGCAGGTGCGACAACATCGCACGTGCGATGTATAAATTATTTCATATTTAAATATTAGTAAAAAAAATTAAAAAAAAATAAAAAAAAATTGAATACTTATCTTTATACTGCTCATATAACTGGTGACCACCACCGCTTGTTTAAATACAGTACCAATATAAAAAACAAAATTAAAATAAATTAAATAAATAAAAAATTAAAATAAATTAAAAAAAAATAACATTAAAAAAAAATCGTAACGCACCGTAACGTACATATTTAAATAAAAAGAAAATAATTTAAAAATAAGTTAATACATAATAAATAAAATTAAATAACTTAAAAATAAAATAAATAAAAAAAAAGTAAAAAAAAATAAAAAAACGAAAAAATAATAAATAATAAAAAAAA
>QKWP01002042.1:12547-33164 GCA_003550325.1 Gigaspora rosea | reverse complement strand
GAAAATAAAAAATAAGAAAAATAAATACTATTAAAAAAAAAAAAAAACGTTAAATAAAAAAATAATAACGATTTATATTTTACGTGTTTGTTTTTATTATTTTAGTTTATTTTAGTTTTTTTTATTTAAATCATTTTTTAAATTATTTATAAATATATACGTTTTATTTTACTTTTATTTTTTAGTTTATTTTTTTTTTATTTATTTTAATCAATTTATGCAAGTCTCGATCAAAAAATTCGACTATTGAGCATATGCAAGGTAACTATTTTTGTAATATGCATATATACAATAGTGGGAATAATTCTGGTTTAGGAAATAAGAGCTACAACATTTGTTGTTTTCCGCTTATTTTCAAAATAAAAATTTTGTTTCGAAAAAAAGAAGGTGGCTTATTTTTAGAAATTACAGTATTGTTATTTCCAAATTTATGCTAAAAATACGCAAATTAAACCTTTACATGTATAATTTTAATATAGAAATAAGCAATTTAAAATTTTAACCTTTTTAATAATTTTTTAAAAAAATACGCAAATGTAAATCTTACTTCATTTAATTTGTCTATGGTGGTGACGCATTCTCTGACCTGACCTATCTATGTATTATTTGGGGTCCTAGCTGAGTTAATGTTTTTGCAAAATGCCAAAAATTTTGCAAAGTACTAAAAAGTCTGGGTTGGTTCTTGCAAAGTGCCAGAAAATAAGAGTTTTTTTCTCGCAAAGTACTAAAATAAAATAAATTAATAAAACAAATTTAAAAAAAAAAAACTAAAAAAAAAAAACAAATTATATTAAATGAAAAAATAAACAAAGTTCTAACTAAACCTTTATTTCTTTAAAGAAGCATTCTTGGAAATTTAAAAATTGCTAGAGATATCAGTTGTATGTTCTTGCAAAGTATCAGAAGTTTGAATTAGCTTGCGCAAGGTTTTGAAAAGTTGTTTGTTTTCTTGCAAAGGTGTTCTTGTAAAGTGCCAAATAAAAATAAAATGAAAAAAATTAAAAATAAATAAATAAATAAATAAATAAATTGAAAAAAACAAAATGAAAACAAAAAAAATAAAATGAAACAAAAACAAAATAAAAATAAAAAACAAAATAAAATCAAAAAAGCGAAAAAAAACAATATAGAAAATCTAATATAAACAAAAGATCTAATTTAATTTTGTAGTACAGAATTAGAACATCATCAAACTATTTCGAACTATTTCGAAAAATTAGTCTAATGCACAACCCAAGTTACAGATCTACTGATTTATCTTGGTTTCCTAGTTCTAAAATATTTTGAAAAGCATTTGAAATATATTTTGAAATATTTCAAAATTACTTTCGAAATATTTCAAAAATTTGATATTTCAAAATATTTCAAAATATGAAATATTTGCTTAGATTATGGTTCATAAGACCTTATTTAAGATTATGCTATTATAAATTTGCCGATGTTGGTTATCAAGAAAATCGATATTGAAATTTGATTAAATCTTACAAATTTTGTATACTAAAAAATTTGTAAAATTTAAACAAAGTTTGTCATCAATTTTCTCAATAACCAATAATTCAAATAGATTCAAATTTATATTATCGATATTTTTTTATAATATATTAAAATTTCAGCTAAATTAGATTGTTAGTTCTTGAGATATTGCTAGTATATGATAATCAATTTTTTTAAAAAAATTGACTATTGTGTACAAGTGATTTCTCAAAAACTATTACTCTAATTTAGCTGAATTTTAATATTATAAAGAAACATGATTACTATATATAATAAAAATTTGAGCTATTGGTTATTAAGAAAATTGATTTTGAATTTTAATTAAACCTTACAAATTTTATAGTTCTATATATTTACTATAATTTATTTTTTATATAAAAGTGATTTTATAGAACAAATTTATATAGTCACATTTCTATATAGTTACCAAATTTCTGGGTTCCAAGAGTATAATTATATAGGAGTGTGACTGTATATATAATATTAAATAACTTTTGATCTACTGGTCCATTTTGGATCATTTTACTACCAAAATGTTCATCTCAATAAGATGATTTGAACAAGCCCAAAATCATAAAAATATAATCACAGGTTCATGAAATCATTAAGGTTTTGCATTATTTTATATATATATAGTAAGTCAGTAGAAAAGGGACAAATTATTTTTAGTAAAATTTTTTTAATTTTTAAATTAAAATATCTTAACAACTATTTAATCAAATTTGCCAAAAAATTTTTTATTTTTATCTTGGAATTATATAGAATTAAAATAAAAAAAATTTATTAAAATTTATTAAAATAGTTGTTAAGATATTTAAGCTCAAAGTTAAAAAAATTTTGTTTTTTTTTTACTAATTTACCTCCATATATTAAAATTTATATATATAATAATACAAAGCTTAGTGATTTTGTGCCCTTGTGATTGAATTTTAGTAAGTTTTGGGCTTGTTAAAATCATCTCATTAAGATGAACATTTGATAAAAAAATTATCCAAAACATACTAGTAGAACAAAAATTACTTAATATTAACATTATTCTTTAACTAGAAAAATTAGTTTGAACAATAGTAGTATATTTGCTAATGTCTTCCACAAAGAGAACAGTTCTTAATAAGTTGTAGGCTTTTATATCCTCTTTTGTAAATCTACCACTAACAACAAAAAAATACTTGGTTTAAACTATTGCTAACTCTATTAATGACATTGGTTAGTCTATTTAAAGTTTCTGCTTTAGTAAAACAATTACTACGCAAATATACAAAAACTCTTTCTGATGATCTCTTGTACCAAATTTTCCAAGAACTCAAACCTACGAAAACTATGCAATTAACATATTTATATACAACAAAACTCTACCAAAGCTGCTATCAGGTACAAAGTCCATTTACTATATATTCTACGACTGAAATAGAAATGAAAAAAAATATTAGACTTATAAGCGAAGCACCTTGGCAAGCTTGGGTGCTATTGAACAAAGATGTAGCAAAAAAATTCTGGAGCTTTGTCAAGGGCTATGGATATGAAAATAGAAGTAGATACTTGGTTATATGTTATTCTGTATAGTGTAACTTTTACGACTCTTTTTATTTTGGTACTCTTTTTCTGGTACCACTTTGGACATTTCGAAATTTTACAAAAAGTGGGCAATTCGGCATACCCTCTTCAAAAGATTGGTAGTGTTTACTTCTTCCAAATCAGAACACGTTTACTAAAATAAAATCTCCCACAAGGCTATTTGGGTTAATGCTTACCAAATAAACAATGACTGGCATAATAGAGATCAGAGGGATTAGTATAGAAATTTTTAGATATTAGACGTTTTTTCTTTTTTCTTTTCCACTTTCTAGAATATATATCATTAGATTAGATTTACTCTATTTAACCCTATATAATTTTTAAAGCCTAATATAGGCAAAATTAGTATTATCATGCCCGTTTTTTTTCGGCCTTTTTCTCCTTTTCTCTGTTTTATATGTTTTTCTTGTCTATCCTCTTCTCTTTTATTTCTTGTTCTATTTTTTTTTCTTTTTGTTAGTTTAGTATTTCCCATTTTTTTATCCTTTTTACATTCCTTTTTATTTTGTTGGTAGTTCTTCTACTAGGAGGCTAGGAGAAGAAGGTTGGAAAAGAAGACAGTCATGACAGGCTAGTAAGTTAGGTTGGTAATTCAGGGCGAACTGGTCTGAGGTAAATTGATTCATACTGATGAGTCTAAATTACTTTTGGCAGGTCGCACATAGGTGCTCAAGTATTTAGATACTTTATAGTAATTGGGTGAGCCACTTTTCGATTCAAACACCATATGGTGGATATAAAAAAATTTCTTTTGAAAATTATCATCAATAAAGCATTGAAGCGTGATATGATCGTCAAGTTCAAAAAAAAAAAAAACAATTACCACTAGGGATGGTAAAATTAGTTCAGGTTCAGTCTTGATCCTAGAACCTATCACACGGATCTAAAGATCAGGTCCTCATATAATAAGTCCTAAAACTTATGCTTGACCAATAGAATTAAGTTCTTGAACTTAGTTCTAATACTTTCTAACTAATTAAAATTCATTGTTTACTATTTTATTACTAATATTTTTAAATTCTAATATATTTTATATTAGGACCTATTGTGAACCTATGGACCTAGGTCCTAAAATTGGGACCTAGTCTTTAAAGACCAGGTCCCAAAACCAGGTCCTAAAGTCCCAGACTTAAGGACTTTGCCATCCCTAATTACCACTATTCCAATAGTTATGATAAATCATATATCTTCATCTTTTAAACATATTCACTTTCTTTGAAATTATTAGTACTATTGTACTTATTACATTAGCTAGGGTGGAACGATCTTTTCCTGTCCTGCCTACTGACAGTATTGTTCTTTCATTTACCATATTAAAATAAAAATTTCATAGAGTAAATAGTAAAAAAAATGGATTTATAACATGATCTAATTTTCTAACTCTGCTATATTCTAATACTGTAATGCTGGCCATGTATATCATTAGGTTAGTGCTGGTCATTGGTCAATAGCTATATCAAAAATACCATGTTAGTAGTTATTTCTGGCTTTAAATATCGATTATTAGTTATATGGATTACATTGTTCGCGATTTGATTGGCCTAATACTATTAGTGATCCTAACTGAAATTAAAAAAATTGGCTAAACCGATTTTTTGACCCAGTCGGTCGATTTTTTCTAAAATCAGCTAGCTGATTTTATAAGTAAAAAATTTTTTCTCAAAACTAGATCGATATCTATAACCAACTTGACAAATAATAAGTAATTATATTTATTTAGTACACTTGACGACTGTATTGCTGGCTCAACAGATAGCGCTTACGCGCCACCTGTTATTGATTAATGTTTTATTCACTTCGAAATACAATAGCACAAATTTGTAACGATAACTGTATTATTATCATGCTGAAATCGCCTATTCGTCCTGTAAGTATTAGATTAATAATTATTTTTTATACTTGTAAAGTAAACAAAATTAGAATAAATAGTAAATATTCATATTCGAATAACTTAATTTAACTGCTTAGATATATTAAAATTCTTTAAACTCACAAATTGGGCCGTTTGAAGTTAAAACTTTATTATTATTATTATTATTATTTTGTGATGGAAGGGAAGAAATTAATGTTGTTAGTCGAAATACTCTATTTAGTCATACATTTAGACTGAATATATTTCAACATGACGTCGAAATGTTGTCAATATACATTATAAGTATGACTAAATCTCTAAATTAGTGATAATTAATTTGTTAATCAAGCAAAATTACTCATTGCTGCTTCAATATCTCGATTAGCAGATTTTTATAAATATTCAAATGCTTTATTATTATCTCAAACTCGGTTTCATAATGAATGTCAATATTAAATATTCCAATAGCATCATCCAAATCAGCCAATCTTTTACAATACTATATAGTCGCGAAATAAGTGCATGAGCATAATTTCGAATTTCAATGTTAATTAAGAATAATTTTGGACGAGATTCGGAATTACACCACTAAGTGTTATTTCGTGACTATACGATATTCAAATGTTTTCCAGAAATTTATTTTTACTCCAATTTCATAATAATAGCAATTACTGTACTACTGTACTAATATCACTCATCACAACCAGATTTTCCAACTCAACTGTTTTCATATAATATTCAAAGATCTTCTTCCGTCTTTCTTAATACCAATACCATATTGAAAATTGTAACCGAGTACAGAAGTTTGCGAAATTAATTAGAGTCCATGTCTTTTAAAGAAGGAAAAAATCCTGCACTAAATAAAATACCAACATTGTCTGAAGCATATGGAAGGAATTTAATGATGCTGAAATTTGAATGTTTGAAAACCCATTGGCTGAACACTCTAACTCTAACCAATCAGATACATTCATTTCACATTCAAATTTCAGCATTATTCCTGACAATATTTAACTCATATATATATAAATTATGTCTATGCTTGTTCTTAATTATTTCGACATTATTTAGAATTTTGGCATACCTAAATATTAAATGTCAAAATATTTCGACAAGTATAAAACAATTTTAGCTAACAGCGTTAGAAGAAATCAAACATACATATAAAATAAAAATATAGTGTACTGAAAAATCCCAAATATAACTGAAGCATTCCGATTGCTGAGCTGACCATTATATCAACTGATTTGTCACTTCTATTTGAAGAATTCAGATAGGTATCTCTCCTTATACTATGAGTTATTTGTAAAAAAACCATACTCTTTATCGTAATAAAGCCATTTGAAGTGAATTTTCATTTAAAAAGTTAATTAAAAGTAAAAATAATAGCTTATTTTAGATACTTAAAGTAATGAATGTTATTTATACTCAGCAAATATTCATAATTTAAGTTCATGAACAAATCATTTTAGAAAACCAACGTTATATGCAGTTAAATACAAATACAAAAATCATATTCACGTAAGCTATACATATTTATTCAGGGACATATGATTTCAAGATATATCCAAGCCACCTTAATTTACATACTCGAATTTTTTGGCAATTTCTCATTAGAACGTACCGGTACGTTTATATTTATTTAATGCGCGTAGAATAAACCCTGCTTTAAATGTAATATGTAACTTTTAATGGTGCTTGGAACATGATACTTCTTTAATATATAATAAAAATTTTTACTAAATTCGGCAAATTAAAAGCAACTTTAATTTAATAAATTATTGAATCGCATAATTATATATAGTATTATATCTTCTAATCGGGTTTTATTTACGATAATACAAGTACAAAATAATTATTGCAGGTTGTTTTGATCAAATTGTGATTTATTTGAAATTTTTTGGCTAAGTCGACTAAGCCAATAAAATTTCATCGGCTTGGTTGGTCAAAAAATTTTGATTGACCAGGATTACTAAATACTATAATAACAATTATAATCGTATAAGATAAAAGCGAAAATGTCATAAACAATTATTGTATATTTCATATAATGCAAAACTTAAAGAAGGTATTAGAAATTACCAAACTGCTACTTCGGAAAATTGACATGAGCCCCGATTGACAAATTGGGCAATTTATCGATGTCAAAATTAACGGGCATCCACTTATTTGTGCGAGTAATACAAGCTCCTGGAGAGGAAATAGCCAATCGAAGAGTGCAAATTTTGACTATTCTGGATCAGCCTGACAAAAAATTCGAACACGCATAAAAGAAAAAAAAAGCGAAAATACGCAAAAACTAATGTTTAAATCGATCTTGGTGCACTTATTAAAAATGACGAGAATGAAATTATACTTATATTAAAGATTACTCTAACCCTATGTCTCTAACATTAAGCCCCTAACCCTAAATTTCTATCATTTATATACAAAATCAGATTTTCTTTTTTTGGGGACGTCTAAAGCCAGGTGCATTCATGTGATAGAAAGCCAATCAAATCGTAAAATTTGATCTTTACGGATTAGCCCGACGAGATGAAAACAAAGAAAAAAAGTAAAAAATGCCGAAAATACAAAAAATGAGTGTCTAAACCTGTCTAGGAGCATTAATAAAAAATGTTGGGAAGCCAATTTTACATATAAGTCAAGCATTAAACCTAACTCCTAACTAACCCTTACCCTAATTTTAATTAAATAATCAAAAACATATAAACGTACCTAGCTTTAGCCATCCCCCTTTTTTGGTTTGTATTACCTGCACAAATAAGTAAAATGATTAACGGGCGCTCAACATTTTATCGATGTTAGAAATTTTTATAAGTGATACTGACCAAAAAGTCGAAAGCAAAGCATAATCACATATACACCAGGCCAATCAAATTAGAAAAGCGAAAACAACAAGTGTGGGTTAATTAAAAATGTCGGGAAAGCAATTTTGCTTAGGGGAGTAACAAAAATCAGGTAATTTTTTAGGGGGGAGGGGGTAAAAAAAGTTGAAATTATATATAAGAACCTGACTATTTATATATTAAGAAAGAAGGGGGGTAGGCCTCTGATAAAAAATAATTAGGTGATTAATGACACTGCCCTTATATATAATTACCTAAACCTATCTAATCTTAATCTAATACGATCCTAACCTTGAAGTTAAAAGTTAATTTGATAAAATATTATTATAAGAATCCGTCCCCCAAAAGCAGAGACGATGATTTTCTGCGGTGATTAAACTCAAATTCTGCAAAATAAATTTTGCCAAATTTCTGCAATAAAAACCCTGTTTCTGCACTCAAAATTTGGTTTAAACTAATATTCCGAAGCTTTCCAACGACCATGCTCGTATTTTATGTTAATTGCAGAAAATCATCGTCCCTGCCCTACCCAAAAAAGGGGATGGCTAAAGCCAGGTGCATTTATATGTTTTTGATTATTTAATTAAAATTAAGGTAAGGGTTAGTTAGGGGTTAGGTTTAGGGCTTAACTTATATGTAAAATTGTCTTCCCGACATTTTTTATTAATGCTTCTAGACAGGTTTAGACACTCGTTTTTTGTATTTTCGGCATTTTTCACTTTTTTTCTTTGTTTTCATCTCGTCGGGCTGATCCGTAAAGATCAAATTTTACGATTTGATTGGCTTTCTATCACGTGAACGCACCTGGCTTTAGACGACCCCCCAAAAGAGGAAAAATAAACTAAGTTCGTGAAATTAAAAATTTAGGATTAGGGCGTTAGGGTTAGAGGATATAGAATTTAAATAATTGGTTTCTATCTGTAAAATTTCATTCCTGTCATTTTTAATTAGTGCCCCAAGTAGGGTAGGAGGCACAGTAAAATTTTTGGGCATGCCCCGGGCATGCCCCTAGCATATAAATCATATAATAAAATTGTTCATGAACATAATAGCTTTCGTTATAGCATCAAATATACGTAATTATATAAGTACTTAAATCAAAAAATAAGTTCACTATTTATTTATTATAGACCTCATTCGTGCACTTCGTTAATGATTTTATGATTTAATCTCTATAGTATTAAATTTATAGAGAATATATTAGTTTTAAAAATAATAGATTAAGCTAAATAGAAATATAATAAAGATCTTTAAGATTTAATCTCATAGTATTAAATTTATAGAGAATATATTAGTTATTAAAAATAATAGATTAAGCTAAATAGAACTATAATAAAGATCTTTAAACTTATATTGAACATTCTAATTAACTTATAAGATTTATATTGTTAATAAACATTTGATTTTAAGTAGAGTGCTTTGATTTTGAGTTTGTTTTATATAGTGACAGTAGGCAACATTAGCGTTCTTGTAAAATAAAAAGTAAAATAGATTTATATCAGCCAATCATACGCATTGGACTTCCCCATATTGGCATGCCTTCTGGTCCAAAGGCATGCCCCTAGGCATGCCCCCTAGGCATGCCTCGCAGGCATGCCCAGAAACCCCGTGCCTCCTACCCTAGCCCCAAGACAGGTTTAAACACTCGTTTTGTATTTCTGTTTTTCTTCTCTTTGCTCACGTTCCGGGATCATCACACATCATCACACGCACGGGTTAAACTTCTATTTTAGTACCGTACGCACGTACAGTACATGGACATCACGTGTAACGTGAATTTATAAAAAAAACGCGAAAATTTTCCAGTGTCTATAGTGTCTATACTTATCAAATTTCAATTAAATATACTGCAGTACTGTACTCGGGAAGAACGTTTATGGCTATGTGAATATGGAACTCCTTCGTAGATACGATCACGGTGAAGTATAAGCCTTTGTATGTACATGATGTCAAAAAAATTTCATTTTACAGTATGATGGGAAGAAATAGGCGATTAAAGTTTTTGCAATACAGGGAAACCCAAGACGACTTTTCATATGACAGAATAAAGGAACGTCGACTTTACAAAAGTTCACTAAAGCAATTGTCTGGCGATGAGGCGAGAAAATGTTTGGCTAATTTTGAAGTTAAGTATAATTAATGTTTGAATTGAGTAGTAAAATGCGTTCAAAGATTAGAATACGTTCCGGTAACACCAGACAAACAACGTGACGTATTGACAACCCCCGAGTAGTCTGGCTGACTTCGCCTTGGCCAGCGATAGTGGACTTCGTCTTCCCTCGGCGTCTTTGAACTAAGAGCTAGAATACGTTCCGGTCACACCAGACAAACAACGTGGCGTATTGACAACCCCCAAGTAGTCTGGCTGACTTCGCCTTGGCCAGCGATAGTGGACTTCGCCTTCCCTTGGGCGCTCTTGCATTTTATTACTTTAACGTTTGGTCCTTCAGTAATACAGCAGTTTTAAAATTAAATTATTTTTTATACTAATGCCCATTCCATCTTTAAAAATAATGAGAAAACTTCTTTAAATGTGGATAATTTTTGGAAAACGGTCGATAAAAAATTGCATGAGAACGAAATTGAACTTGAAAATGTTGGTAAATTGTCATCTATAAATTTTCATATTTTAACAGGGAACTTACTTGATTGCACCAAATAACTAGATTATGCAAAACATGCATTGAAAGACACAAACAACGTAATGCAACTTATACGTGCTGTAACGAACAATAGAACAATAGGTTTACTAAAGCATGTACGTAACCTAGGGCGTAAAGGTCTGTATTTTTTTTTAATTAATATTTAATTTATATTATCTGTTATACCCAATTTTTCGGCAGGGTTTTGGTTGTTATATTAGCGTTTCTAGCGTGATTCTACCCAAGAAGTGAGTTTGCCCTTACTAAAAGATGGTTTTAATCCAAGAAGTGTGTTTGCCCTTACTAAAAGATGGGTTTCACCTTGATGCGCGTTTTCGGTGGGAATTTTTTTTAAATTAGAATAGACTTCGTATATTATTTTAGAATAGTATTTTTTTTTTCCCCTTATTTATCATCGTCTTCTGGGCCATCATTAGTACCGACGTCCCTGTCGTATGGCCTGGGCACTATTTAATAGTGGCTAACGGGTACTATTTTATATATTTATATTTGTATTAGTTATTTAATTCTTCAATCGATGTATTTTTTTTAGAATATTAATTAGACATTTACAATAATTTACATTAATTATATTGAATAATTAATAGTTATCAGGCAGGCACTGCCTGATAACTGGTTTATTTGGTCAAAGATTTAAAATCAGACTAAGAAATTGAATTCCGAAGGAATTCAACTTCTTTGGCTGACTTTAAATCATTTGACCAAATAATTAAGTTATATGGCATCTGCATGACTGATAACGGATTTATCCGGTAACTTATGACGATAGTCTGTCCAATAACAATTTTATTATTCGGCAACTATGTAGTTTCTGCCGAATAATAATTTTATTGGGCAGACAAATCATAATAAGCTGCCGGATAAAATTTTTTATAATAAATAAAAGTACTGAAGTATTCGATACATGTATTAGATATTATATTCAGAGAATCAAATGACTATCTATCTCTATCAACTTGGCACGGAGCGTTAGGGTGGGGCCTCAACTAATAAAATCAAACATAGTCGGGGTAATATATGAAGATCATTAATTTCGGATTTATTAATGGTTAAATTTCGATATTATCGCTAATCAAAATAATTATAAAATTAAATTTACATTTATTAGCACAAATATCTAATGAAAGTGTATATAATTTTTTTTAACTTGAAGCTCTCAACTAGCTCTACATGTTAATAGAGCTACTTTTTTCAATATTAAACGTTAAAAAATTAATGGATTTTTACGAAATTTTTTTAAAAAACTTTTTGAAAAATAGCTCTATTACCATGTAGAGCTAGTTGAGAGCTTCAAGTTAAAAAAAAATTATATATATTTTTGTTTAATAGTTATGCTAATAAATGTAATTATTTGAGGCCCCACCCTAACGGAGCGTCGCTTCGTATTTTGGGAATAAATTTAATATAAATGTTTCACATCATTTTTCAATTATTAATTATTCGTAAATAAAGAGGTCAGTTTAAATCGGTATGCATAAATAGAAATTAGAATTACATACATCAAACGAATGTATTCTATGTTCATGTATATTTTAGCAACGTAACTGGTAATTAGGAAATTTTTGCGTTTACCATGTAAAGCACATCCATATTTTCTTGAACATAGTGAATTATTTTTTCTGCAAGGGCATGACTTAAAGCCGCAATTCGTTTCTGCATCGTATTATGCTGCTATTTGCTTAAATACGTTAATTCTTATGTCATACTGATACGTCTTAACCACACTATTTGAAAGTTGAATCGCATTAAAATCTCGGATTTTTTTTTTTTTTTTAGCATTTTAGACACCCATTATGGCGAATTCTAGCTATCAAACTTCTTTTATTTTTCCCTGAAGGTATCTAATGTTCGATCAAAGATCTCATGAGTCATGAAACGATCAATTCATATCAACATTAATAAATATATATTAAGAATTGACTAGATTTTTCAATCGATGAAAATTGAAAAGTAATTTATATTATTTGATAATGAGGCACAACATACTGATACTACTAAAATTTAATAATTTTTTAACACGCGGAACCCAAATTTTTTCTGCAATTGTCCGTCCACCCACGTGATAATAAACCAATCGCATTTTCTGATTGACAAACCTAACTCATCATTATACCGGTTCTCGGTTCCTAGTATATTTCTTTTTTTTTTTTCGTTCTATATCTTAAATTAATAGTGTACTTGTCACATACTTATTTGTAAACTTGAAAAAATGGAGAAAAGTTATATAGACCAGAACATGTACCAAAATATCATGAATGGATTAATGTTAGTTCAAAATATATTTCGACATGGCATTGTTTTTTGTTAAAATGTCAAATATATGACGAAATGCTAAATTAGTGATAAAATAAAATCTTTAGATTTATCATCTCTAACATTCCAATTCCAATATTGCAATGTAAAATTAGATAACTATGCAACGTAGTCACGTTAAGATGTATTTAATTGATAAATATTTTGAATGCAGAGTACATTTACATATAAATTATATTTAATTCTTATCGTTGCATATTTCAATACTTATACAATGCTTCATTACACTTCTGTTTCTATAGTTATAATCACTATGACATACGTACAGTACATAATTTATGATAACAGAAAAGGCATATTATAGATCAGGTCTAGCCATGAATTCATTATTCCTAATGTTCAATTATACAATCAATACTCTAAAAATCTCAAAATTTACTGCAAAAAAATTTCTGTAAAAAATCATGCATCTATTACATTGTTAACTAAAAAATTTAATTTTATTCAGACAAATTATTCTGAAATATTTTAAGAGATCTCTCTAGAATTGTGTATGTAAAAAATTTTTATTAAAGAGAATGTGGGTATTGTGAAACTGTTTAATGGATATGGACAGAAAGATAAGCTTAATAAAGATTAGATATGTCTAAGAGCAATGCTATCCATAAAAAAGGATTACTTTTCTAATACGCAATTAATGATAATTAGTATATAAAAATCAATTTTGTAAATTCTGGGTATTTTGGCAATTAAATAGCTATAGAGATAACTAATAACAACAGATAAAATTGATTATTATAGTTCAAATTTCGAAATGTTTAAGTTGTTTAATTATTCATCAAATTAAGATTAATAATATATATGTATTTGCTAGAATGTTAAACCATTCTTTATATGGTAACCCGAATTAGTTTAAAGATGAAATTAACTTGATACTCTCAAAATATTCTCATAAAACATATCGAAAATGGTGATTTAAATTTAATGCAAAAAAAGATATTTAAAAACTGGAAATATAGAAGAATCAACTAAAAGTAAGTACGGTAATTAAAATCAAATTAATATCTAATTTAATTAAAACTTGCTTGAAACAACGTCACATGACATCCTCTTATGAGAGGTTATAAAAAAGAATTTAAGGGTTCCTTATAAAAGGATATGGATACGTTTACAGAAAATCATTTGACATAATCAATTCAAAGGCAAGTTTACTTAAAGACAATTAATTCAATTCGCTGTTCATTTAGCGGCGTTCATTTTATAGTCAATCTTTAAAGGAGAATAACCCCTGATCCAGTAGTCTGTTTTGGATAATTTCGATTCTATAACAAGGCTGAATCCAATCACAGATTTTATATCGGTTTAGATATTAATGTCTGTAAAATAATGAACTATGAAACAAACGGTCTGTGAATTAATTTTATCTATGAAATAACAAGTCATGCGCCTGCCAATGCGCTGGGAGTTGAGTCGCTTTAATGCAGCTCTGAAATGTTTAATGTGTTTACAAGTTTTTTTCTATTTAATGCAATAATGAGACTTATATCCTTTTTTTTTTTTGCGTCCTATAATGACCAATAGTAGCAAACAATCTATTGAATAATTTGAAATAATTATTTTTATTCTCACTGAAAATTGAATTATGATTATTTATTACTATAATTAAAGCTAGAAGTATTATAATATATTTCGCATATTTTATTTTTGTATTAATTTATTAGGTTCATTTCATTTTATTATAATTTTAAATTAGCTTTATATATGGATTAACGTTAATGTTAACTTTTGTAACCAAATTCATAATCAATCGTACAGAATAAGATGAGTGACCACCCTATCTTTAACGTTGTTATAAGTTTGCTCCTGTGTTTTTTTTTGTACTTGGTAAAATAGTAATACAAAATACAAATAAAAACAAAAAATATAAAAAAATGTAACTTGAACTCTTTTTTTAGCAGGTTCTTGAACAGTGTTGGCATATAACCAGATCATAACAGGTCATATTAAAGTTTAATTGGTAAAATTACATAACCATAGTTATATGATTTTATTAATTAAACTTGGTGTTACAACTTTGCCATATAATCTCAGTAATTGAACTTAGTGATATGACCTGGTTATATGATTTTATTGTGATATGACCTGTTATGACTAGAGCTGCAGACATTTAGAAGGTCCAAGGTAGTACGTCACTCTTCACGTCATATAAAATTTATATATAATCATATTAAACGTCACGTCACATACGTCACGTCAAACGTCATAGTATATGTTCATTGATATTCTAATGTCTGCAGCTCTAGTTATGACTAGTCATAACAGGTCATATCACAATAAAATCATATAACCAGATCATAACAGGTCATATCACTAAGTTCAATTACTGAGTCATATGACAAAGTTGTTTTTTTTTTTTTTTTGTTGTTAAGGTGAGGACATGCCTCTAACTTTATTGAGTGTATATTAATCGTTACAATATATTGCTTACAATTATTATATTATCTACTAAGTGTTGAGACTTGGACTATTTTATCCATAACCTAAACCTACCAGAGCCTACCATATTCCCATTTATACAGCTAGCCTGGTTTTGGACGTCCCTGTTCCCCAACCAACAGTTAGTATTCACATGTCCACCACTTTACCCACATTTCCTACTATCATTACTCCCAATTTGGTGTATGTGATTCCAGGTAGGTGCTTGCTGCTTCCAAATTGGTATACCTGTTTCCTTACTAGCATACTTCTCAGGAGTTCGTATCTCAAGCCATGCAGCTGCCTCTACCACATTGGGTAAGTATCTCAAGCCTGCATGCTGCCGCAACTAGCTGATTTTCCTGCGACTTGGGGACCCAGGATTTAACGTTCCGAATTCGGGAATGTGCGAACAATTGTACTTCCCGCTATGGTGACGAGTACCCAGGCATGTTTCGCCGAAGCTTCCAGTCCCTGATATAGTTGGATGGCATCATGAGGCTCAGCCAACCTGACTCTACCACTACATGTATTTATACTAGCTATACCAGTTACTGGTGGTCCCAGATCCTCTTAACGTCCTAAGACTCCCATATGGGTGCACCTAGAGCTCCGTTGGGCTTTGACACGTACACACCTCCATGCTTCCACTTCTTGTTGGTCGATCAGTTCCGTCTGCCCTTGCGAAGTTTACTAAACCCCAGTACCTGGTCAGTCACTCTTTGGATTCTTTTTCCCAGTCATTCCAAACTACCAATCCAGTTGGTCCGGAAGGATTGGTCTGCCAGGCTTTAGGTGCCTAAGGTCTCCCTTTCCTTGGTTCATGCTTCTATAACACATGACCTTTTCCTCCGGTACAACTCTGATGGCCAGGTTGGTGGGCCCTCTTTGCCATAGGGGCTCTTGCCTGTCCAGATTTTCCGGTCAGTCCTCGCCAAGATTCTTTTCTCGGTACCGTCGTAAGTCCAGCTACCTCTCCACCGGGACTTGCCAAACGGGTTTTAATTGTTCTGGTCCCTTGGATTTGTCTGTGTAACTTACACAACTACACCAAAGCTCCCATTCAAGATGGTGGTACCAAGGTTACAGGTAATATACCCGACCGATCGATAAACAAATGTTACCGTAACACAGGTCTATTTTCCAATTCGTCTCCAGTGGGATTTGAACTCTAGACCTGCCGCTTGGAGGGGTGACAACCAGACAGCTTCTCTAAGTCGCCACACCCCTATATGACAAAGTTGTAACAGATTATATTACCAAGTTTAATTAATAAAATGGTTATGTAATTATACATGCTGGCAAAACCCGGACAAATTCCAAATAATAAAAAAACAATTGCTATTTATAAAAGATTAAATCAAATAAATAATCTTAATATTTTGTAAATATATTATTTATAACTATAAGAATATATATGATTTGTTTAAATAAAGATTATTAATAAAGTTTTTGAGATATTAGTAATACTAGAATTTGGGATTTGGGATTTGGGATGACGGACAAATCCCAAACTATAGTAAGTCGGGATTTTGCCAACATGTATATATGTAATCTTACTAATTAAACTTTGATATGATCTGTTATGACCTGGTCATGTGCCAATACTTTTTTCAAAAATCTTGTCACATTTACTCTTTTTGGTGTGATCGGCTCAAAGATTTATCCTTGTGTTTTTAAATAATATATTGGTTTAATCGTAATTGTAATTGTAATCCTAATTTAATTCTAATCGTAAAGTAATAGTAATAGTATTTTACTAAATTTTTACTTCGAATCCTTTTTAAAGAATCGTTAAATTAATAAAAATTTTACTTTTATAAGTGTATCTCTTTATGTTTATTAGTAAGTATTATATTTCTATTAAGCATCTTGTATGGGTGGTTTCGAATCTAGCCTTTTTTTGTTTTTGTTATTTTTTGGTCAGATTTTTTGCTGATCAGATAAATTGATAATTGCATGAAGAAACATATGGGCCTATTTGAGTAATTCATAAGTAGAGCTTATTTTTTTTAAAACTTTAAAGCTTAATAACTTTTGATCTACTAGTTTGTTTTAAATGATTTTACTATCAAAATGTTCGTCTCTTTGAGATGATTCTAACAAGCCCAAAATCATCAAAATCCAATCACAAGAACACGAGAAAATGTGCTATCAAATAGGTGTTACACCTTTAGAGTTGAACAATTGGTTAATCATTTAAAACAGACTAGTAGATCAGAAGTTATTAAGCTTTAAAGTTTTAAAAAAAATAAGCTCTACTTATGAATTACTCAAATCAGCCCATATGAGAGTAATTTTTATTATTTGTTATTTTACTTCAACTATTTTTTATTAAGAATTATTAATTATTAAAAAAAATATATATATATATATTTATTGACTACTCTAGTAGGTTTAGGTCGCAGATAAATTAGTCTGAGCATCTATTCTTGCATGTAATTTATATGTATTTGTCTTTGTACAATTTAAGTTTTTATATATTATATGTAATTACTTATATAAATTACCCAATAAAGATATAAGCAGGGCCTCACCTAAAAAAAAAAAAATATATATATATATTTATTTGTAGTAACAGGACCCCGAAATATATATAGATTGGTCAGGTTAATTATAGGGTTACTAAAAAAGAAAAGATCTGCAAAAAACATCAAAAATAAGCAAAAAAATTACTATAAATAGAAAAGATCCGCATAAACCCCTTCAAAAATAAGCAAACTCATATCTGACCTATCTATGTATATTTCAGGGTCCTTTTGTAGCTTGCTTGTGAGCAGTATTAAGAAATTTTATTTTTATGAATTTTTCGAGAATAGATTAGAGGCTGAAATATTTATCGTTATATTACCTTATTTTTTTTTTTACGTTCTCTATATAGAATCATCATAAAAATATGAATTGTGCAAATATTTCAATGGTACTTATTTTTTAATAATTAAATAACCCAGT
Organism: Gigaspora rosea; assembly: GCA_003550325.1. Taxonomy (NCBI): domain Eukaryota; kingdom Fungi; phylum Glomeromycota; class Glomeromycetes; order Diversisporales; family Gigasporaceae; genus Gigaspora; species Gigaspora rosea. The sequence goes on along the minus strand of QKWP01002042.1, from coordinate 15,051 downwards.
GTTTGCATTTGATCTTGGTCAAACAAATATATATAGATTAATTCAAATAGTGTTCATATTGATTTCACACAAGATAAATAATTTATTTATTTTTTGTAGCGTGTGATCTATGGTGGTAATGCACTATTTTTAGATTTTTCCAATAGAATAGAATAGCTATGTCTTAAATTTTCTTTGCATTTTATGCAACTAGTGATGTAATCCAGATTATACAGATTGGGTAGTAATATAAACTACACAAAATCGATATCCATATCTGTAATTCGCAATTAGAAAATAGTTAACTACTAAAGCTATAGATTATAATCTGTATAGCTTTAATAGTTAATAACTATACAGTAGCTATAGTTTTTGTAGTTAACTATAATTATTTGTAGTTTGAGTAGTTAACTACAATTAATAGGACCCCGGACATCTCTTATATAGATCATATTTGGATTTTGCCAATTTTGGTCCAATTTGCTAAAAACTATAAATCTATATTTTTTAAATAAGTTTTGATCCAGTAATCAGAATTGAATAAACTTTTTTTTGTTAGATGCGCCTTATTGAGATCTTTATTTTAAAAAAAAGTTCATTCAAATTGGACCACTAGATGCCAAGAAATTGCCAAAAACTGTTTTTTTGCTTCTCAAATTTCAGGAGTTTTTGCTAAAAACTTAAAATATGACCTCTATGCTAGATGTTCAGGGTCTTCAATTAACTATAATTTGAATAGTAACTACAATTAGCTATTCAAACTAATAGTTAATTGTATTTAACTATTCAAACTAGCTACAATTAACTATAGTTGAGTAGTTAACTATATTTTGGTAGCTAACTACTATAGTTTGAGTAGTTTAACTACTATTAGCTGTAGTTTGAGTAGTTGATCAGCAATATATGTATAGATGATACAGATTACATAAAAATACAGACGTTTAAAAATTGGTAACCGCATAAACCACATAAAAAATTGTTATATCTATATCCCTCAAAAGCAGCCAAATGTTTAAATTCTAAACCTGCATCAGATATTTTGTCTACAATACTAAAAGATTTGAGTACTACTTTAGCATACATATCAAATAGATGAAGTACATAAGTCAGATCAATATGTTTCAAAACTATATCAACTAGAACAACATCTGGTTTATTAGGATTTGAATCTGCTTATTTAAACATAGTTGTAAATTTATCCACTATTTAAACATTCTTTAATTCATTTTTGTATTTGAAAGCTAAATAAAAACTATTATTAAAGGGTTTTCATAAACACAACATAGCCAAAAAAAAAAAAAGTAATACATACTTATATACCTTGTATATTATAAAATTCTTTATTGTGCTTTTCGAGAGCTTCTTTATCACTAGTTTCGCTATTAATTAATACTAAATCTTAACTTTTGCCCAAATCTAATTTAGCAATCATGTTGTCTATTTGTTTGTTACGTTCTCCTTATCCTTTACCTTTCATGGTTTGGTTTTCTTTTAGAAGATTATTGGCTACTTTAGCAAATGGACGTTTTTTTAGTTAAATCTATTTTAGGAGATTTTTCTTTTGGACTTGATATAGTCATGGTTTCAATAATACTCATTATTATTTTTATTTTCTATCAGAAAAATTAGTTTTTAAAAGTGGTAAATATCATGAAACTCAAAATTTAGCATAATTAGAAGCTCATAGTAATATTAACATTCCAACAAGAAATTGTAAATTTATTCAGTTAGTTACATTAAGATAGTAGTATTTGAGTTCAGAATTATGAATTTGAGCTAGGCAATGATCTACTAATTGACCAACAAGAAGCTAAAATGAATATAGTCAAACCTCTATAAATACAACTTATAGGGACAGGCCTACAATATACATTTAGGGAGGTTTGCATTTAGAGAAAACCAATTAAATTGCAGTTTTAAAAATTAAATTATTAAGATTGTATTACTTCTACTAAAAACAATATATCCTATCTTAAATACTAAAATTTGATTAGCTATATGCATTTAGGGAGGTTAGTATACCATAGGTTTCCGAAAATAAGCAACCTCCAAAAGAAGCTACCCCAGGACCCCGAAGAATATATGTAATACTGAAATCTGGCTTTGTATAGACTTATATATAATTTTTCTATATGTCGTATGTTTAAATTTGTATAACCAACTGGTAATTTTTTGAAAAGTTAGATGTTTATTTGTATAACAAAGATGATCTTTATAACAAGTACGATCTTTTTTGTATAGCGATACTATATATACATCGGGAAAATTTTTAAGTAGATATAAATCGATATATACCATATGTTGCAGCTACCTTTTTTTGCCGATTTTTAACAAAAAAAAACCGTGGGTAGCTTATTTATTATTTTAAGTAATTTAAAGCACAATAAAGAGGTAGCTTATTTTTGAATACAAAACTTTAATAAGTAAAATAAATAAATAAATATGCTGTAGACAATAAATAAATATGCTGTAGACGATAAATAAATATGTTATAAACAATAAATAAATATGCAGAAAAAAATTGG
>QKWP01002041.1:56330-85927 GCA_003550325.1 Gigaspora rosea | reverse complement strand
AAAAAAAAAAAAAAACAAAAGTTCAAAACCTCTTAAGCCCATTTAATCTACAAGCTACCAAGAATACAAAGGATCATAAATATATACTACAAATTGTATGAAAAACTTAAAAAAAAAAACCTGTTTTGCACAATTTTTACCCCTCTCACTCTTTTACCCTCTTTTCCTTTTACCCTTTCTTCCTTTTACCCCTCTCTCCATTTTACCTCTCTCTCTCTTTTACTCCTCTCTCCTTTTTACCTCTCTCTCTCTTTTCTTCTCTCTCCTTTTTATCTACCAGGTTACTATTATAGCACAGATTTTTCATTAGCACATTTCAAATATAACATTTATAAAAATTACTCCCATTAGCATTCTTTTAAAATACCTATTTTGCCATTTAGCAGTTTTCAAATATAACCTTTTTCCCCAATACCAACTTTTCAAATATAACCTTTTTTAAAAAAAAGGCCTCCATTAGCTATTTTTCAAATATAACCTTACATAGATTGTTTGGGGTCCTATTGAACCACACAGTATCCTTGCCCTTGCAAGGTTCATTCCGATCCCGATATCTACATCAACCAGTCCTATAACCGATCCCTCTCAAACTACCAAACCAGTTAGCCCGAATGGGTTGTTGTATCTCGGCTTTAGGTGCCTTTTTTGGTTAACTTCTCTTGGTTTCTAATTCCGTAGCATAGGACCTTTTCCTCTAGTACATCTCTGGTGGCCAGGTAGGTGCCTTACTTGCCCCAGGGTGTTCGTCCAGTTTTTCGGTCTCAAATTCCGGTATCTGCAGCATTGTCAAAGAACTTTACTACCTCTTTACTCGGGTCTTGCCAAACAGGTTTCAATTATTCCGGTTCCTTGGATTTGTCTGTGTCACAAAACACAACTTCGCCTGAAAGCTCTCATTCAAGATGGTAACCAAGAACTACAGGTAATGTACCCAACCAATCGTTGAATAAATGTTACTGGTACACAGGCCTATTTTTCTAAACCATCTCCAGTAGGATTTGAACTCTAGACCTGTCGCTTGGGGGTGACAACTTAACAACTTCCCTAAGTCGCCACACCTAAAATAGATTGTTTATAATAATGAAGTTGCATAATATTCATTGCTTTAAAAAAAATTAACTTTACATATAATTATATTTTTGTAGAATGCTATATGATTTTTGTAGGTTGTACAAAAATTGATTGAAATCATATGATGTTTACATGTAAATCATATGATATCATATAAAATAGTTACACAAAGTTGATCTACCATCGATTTTATATGCAATTGGAAATTTGTATACTCTACCCTTAACTATAACTATATACAGTATTGTATATCAATTTGTAAATTATAAAGAGAATTTCTATTTGTACATGGGGTGTATATACAAGGTAATGTAAAAACCAACTAATATTGCAAAATTTTAATTATGAAACTACCTTTTAGCTTCTAACAAAAAAAAATTCCTTGAGAAATTTTGGTATAAACTAATTCTTGTTCCAATTTCAAACCCATCCTTACTCTAACCATAATAAAGGGTTTAATAAAAAAAAGTTAAAAATATTCAATTTTTTTTCTTTAGAGAGTAGAAAATTTTCAGCTATAGCCATAAGGAAATGAACCAAACAAATATCAGCTTCTTCTGTAAAGAAGTATATAAAGAGTTTTAGTGCTTAAAAACTTAATTGAGGGGAATTTTAATTACAGTATATTATCAGGGGTCTTTCTTATATGCAAAATACAAACAACTATATTAGAGTTGCCTGCCGTAATTAATTACAACCTTTACGACATATAGGTTGCAATATTACGACAGTATTACAACATATAGTTTGTAATATTACAACTTGTTAAAAACAATTACGGCAGGCAACTCTAAACTATATACTGTATTTACACGAAATAACGCGCATTTGCGCATATATCGGGATGTGTGCGCGCGATATTTCGAATCATTTTTGGAAATTATGATTACCGGAAGAACCCTCCTTTTGTTATATGATTTATGTCTATTTAGGAGCGCATTATTTTGGACGCGCATGGCGTTATTTTAAGTCAAAACAACAATTTCAACGCGCATACGCGTTATTACGCGAAAATACGGTGGTACAAAATCTCATACATAATGCCGGTAAAAAATATATCAAAAAAATAAAATAAAATAAAATAACAAATAAAAAAAGGAAAACCATATAAAATGAAGTTATTATCCATAACTTCTTCATCAAATCTTGTTAGCCCTACAAAAAAAAAAAAAAAAAAATTAAATCATATTCAGATTTTATTCAGGTTATTATTTTTAAAAATGAGCATTTTCATAAAAAAACCTATATAAATTCCTGAATGCTTTTAAATTTCCTGAATATTTTCGATTTTCTAGTTATAATTTTATACAGAAAAAAAAATTATAACCAGGAAATTGGAAATATTCGGAAATTATGTAGGTTTAATCTATGTTTTTGTTACGAAAATACTCATTTTTAAAAATAATAATCTGAACAAAATCTGAATATGATTTTTAAGTTTTTTTTATTTTATTTTTTTTTTATAGGATATTTCATAAAACTTTTTATATCAACAAAATTAGTATCAAAATTTGTACATAACGTATTTCATCATTCTAATTGTCGCCGATATTCTTCAGAAGTTTGTAAATGGCACCAGTTGTTAGAATAACAAGATTACAATAAGTTTTTCTGATCAAAAATTTTAAAGTTCTGGCCAAAATTTATAAAAGATTTGGAGTTTTAAAAGTTTTGATAGAATTTAAGTATCTAATCAAAAGTTTTAGAATTTTAAAATTCAAGCCAAAATTTAAGTTTTTCCGGCCCTGTATTTGGAATTTTAAACTAGAATTTAGGCTTCCCAATCCAGTATTTGGATTATAAAGAAATTTTGGCCAGAATTTAATTTCCCAGTTAGTGATGTAAATTTTATGCGCATGATGCAACTTTGTACTAATTTATACAAGACCCGTACTTCGAATCTTTCGAAAAAAATATTTATACTAGTGACAACCTAAATCCAATCAACCAAATCAACAAAACTCAGATGACCTATGGATAACAGTGTTTTATATTTAGCGAGTAGGTAATTTCTTATCGACAAATAATAACCAAGGCTCCACTTGTAACTCAAGACAGGAACTTAAAAATAACCACAACTATCTATAGTACGTCAGGACAATTGGACAAAATAATTACAGACGTCTCATAAGTCGAGAAAACAGCTGGACAGAATATCAGGTAGGTCTAGGGATGGTAAAAAAAAAAAAAGGTTAAACAGTTTTTTTTTAGACATTTTTTATTGTTTTTGATTATTATTATTTTTTTTTTTTTTTAAAACATCGACGTATGATGCAAAATTTTCGAATTTATTAGATATTACATAAGAAATATTTAATCACTTTAAATTTTTACCAAAGCTATTGCATTTTTAAATACATAATTTGCCTATCAGCCAAATACAACATTTCATTCTATATTAATTTTACGTTTGTTGATATTGAAAGTTCAAGCATTACCACTTATGTAAACCTTATTAAATAAGTTTTTGCGAATGAATTAAAGGAATACAACGCATTAATAATTTATACTTCTTATTAATTATCATTATTATCGTCATCGTCGAACCAACCATCATCTTTAATTTTTTCTGATTCTTAAATTGTGGTTTCTTCGCAATGAATGCATTTTTACGAGGTGTTTTCGACATATTTATCAGATTCAGTAATTTTTGTAAAGTTTAAAAACGGATTTCTTTTAAAGGAGTTTTCCACATTGCTTTGAAATTTTTTATTCGATTTTTTTTTTTAAATGTTAGTAATTAATGTCAAAATCCGATAAGTTAGCCCGCATTAGGTTAGTGTTAAGGTTAATTCCGGTCAATTTTTGTCGGATTTGATTTTTCATGAAAATAGAGTTCAATAAATATTATATAATTATAATTACGCAATCAGACCATAACTATGCAATAATGCATTAAAACTTTTTTAACAGATTTAAATCGAACAAACATGATGTTTAAGATCGCATTTTAAAACATTTGCCATCCCTAGTTAGGTCACGTGTACAGCGAAAGATCGTACTATTATGCAACATGGTAGTAGATCGTTTAGTTTATTTTGCGAATGTGGGAAGTAGCAAAGTAATTAACAAAACATGTCAGCTCTTATGGTGTAAGGGGCTTTATTATAAACTTTTCTTAGTATTATATCTTTATATCTCTTAAAACTCTTAGAACTCTTAATCTCCTAAGATACATATAACTCATTAATGTCCTTTATCTCTTTTCTCCCTTAAAGCTCTTAAATGTACTAAAAGAGTTTAGCTCTTTTATTCCCGGGAAGCACTTTCATGGAATTGATTGATATAACTGTTAATTCGTGCTGTGCCACATCGACTACTACGTGGGTTTGGGTCACAAACTACGGCCAGCATTAGACTTTATTTGGCCTGCGTTATGTTTATTGGCTCGCATCAATGGTTGGCAAATTACTGTGATTTTACGTAAATCTGTGAAATTTTCAGCAATCAAAATTATATGTAAATTGGATCATGCGAAAAATTTTGGCCAAAACTTTTATAAATCTGGCATAAAAAATAATATAAAATTATAGTTCTGAACATAATGATTGTTATAGTTTGCTTGGCAACATACTTTACATGGTAAATTACGTTAAGTTATCTGTAACTTATCTGGGCCAATATGTAAGTTACAATATAGGTATTAAAGCTGGTCAAATCATATGACGATTTCTACCACCTCAATGGCTAAACAAATGACCAATTAAAACCAAATCATAGTATATATAATTTAGGCCAAATTTATAAATTGAGTTATTTTGAGTTTATACGTATAAGTTACGACGTAAATTACAGTGTAATTTACGTCAGTAAATCACATGAAATTTAACAACCCTAATGATGGATAACTATTAATGCTGGCAAAACTTTTGTAACGCTGGTACAATTATCATGTTACAATGCACTATTTAATGTAAAGTTACATTACAGATTCGTAAGTTACATGTAATTTTCATGTAAGTAAAAATGTAATTTTTGTAATGCTAACCCTACTCGCATCATATACAAATTCATGCGTGTGGATTTTAATTTCAGTGGGAACTTTTAAGTAAAATTTTGGCAAAATTTAAATTTTCCGACCCAAAAATTTAGATAAATTTGACCCGAATTAATTTTCCCCGGCATAATATTTGGATTTTTTTTTTAACAAAAAGATAATGCTGCGCCAAGATCATATAGTTTGCCAACTATTATTTATTTTTTACATATATAACTTATAAGTATTTTGATGAACGTGTGATATAATAAGTTCATAATGCGCCAACAAAAAAAAGGACAAAAGAGAAATCACAAGCTTGAGGGTATTATATTTTTGGTGATCTTTTTTTAAGCTTGGATCCAAATCAAAAATTATTAGTTGAACTCTAATAAACAGAGAAATATGTTTGTAGCCGATCAAACAGATCTGTAGCACATTATAATAATAATAATTGCCTATATTTAATTGTTTTTTTTTTAGCTTATTGACGTTGTTAAATTTAGTAATTGATTTATGTAATATTTGAACACATCGATAAAGTTTGAACGCAGTTTGATGCGTGCTTATTAAAAAAATACAATGTTTAAGATTAACAACAGGTAAAAATAGGAACCCCGATAGTCAAAGGGTAGGGTTGGCACATTTATCCATTGGGGTGAATGGAGAACAACTCCATTGGCATCACTCCATTGCTCCATTTAGAATAATTTGCGAATGGAGGCCAACTAGCTTATAATATAGTGTTTGTTAATAATTAATAACTAATTCAATTGGCTCCATTGGTTTCATTGGTTCTATTGGCTTCATTGGTCAGCAATTTTGTTAATGGAGTATATCCATTGCCAACCCTGCCAAAAAGGCAATGGGCCGAATTTTTTTTCAAAATTATAGAATCAAAATTTTTTAGCCCATTGCCCCTTACGATTTTGGGGTGCCATATTTCCGACTCTTTTCAAAATTAGGGTCAATTCCTAGATAAACGAACAGATGCTTATCGCAGATCAAAGCGGCGCGTAATGCTTGATCATTAATAAATTTGGTTAAACTGTTTTATATTTAGCTTATTGGTATCGATAAATATAGTATAGTTTGTTTAAGTGTTAGTAGTACGTATCACAAAATGTATGTTTAATCTTGAATTCGAAGTATAAACTTTGAAGTCCTTCGTGAGATAGCGATAGAAAATTAATGAAAAAAAAAACTGAATAAAAACATGCTGAAACCTTGTAAGTATTAGTAAAAGATGTTCTTATCATACTCGCCTAAGCTTAACTTCAATTCTGACTTTAATTTTAATTAAAATGTGCCAATAATTCTTTAAATTTTTGTATCAATTGTTGAGAGATCATATCAAATTAAATATTATGATTGTTATTGTTCCTTATTCTTGACTAATGCATAAGAGATGTTCTCATTTAACCATTTCGAATCAATAAATATTGGGCAATCGGAGCAAATTTCCATTACAGACCATAGTTTGCTGTAGTTCCGCCAAGTATATACTTTCATTATTTATTGATTAGACCTATGATAGATTTTAATGAATATGATATATTGTACATCACGAAGAATTTATGTAGCTTTATTAAAAAATATAAATGCTATCGTTGTACTAAGTAAAAATGTTCGGCGTGCCGGAAAACCTTTTCCAAACCATAATTTAAATTTTAAATCTATTTCTAGCTTTAATCTTCAAATTAAAAAACGCGCATAATTCTATGTAAGAATATATATATAGACTTATATAAATAACTATTTAAATCTACATTAGGTTTGTATAATTAAATCAAATTAATATAAAATTAATATAAAGCTAAATAAAAAATCTACATAATTCTACATAAAAACCAACTTCCTAATGTATAAAGGTGGAGAATCGTCTATAAATATTTAATACTCTAATTTAGCAAATATTTTCAAATTTATTTATATATTCTAATTTAGAGATGTTAAATCGAATTGATTTTTATACTTTAACAAATATTTGATCATATTTATATACTCTAATTTAATAAATATTTGATTAACTATTTATATACTCAATTTAACAAATATTTATCTTACTAGTGCATATTTGTAATTTATTTATTTATTTATTTCCCAAGGTGTAACATAAACGATTACAAAGAGACCATCCAAATGCACGCCATAGGGGAACAAGTTCTAATACGTAACATGCAATAAGAAAACTTGATGTGATTCAAGTATATAATCGGATCAGAGGTTGAGATTGCATTTAGAGATATTTCATTTATTCCAGATTATGCATGGTTAGAATAACTCATTCAAATCGGCTATTCTGGGTTAGTACAGTAGAGTACTTCTTGTGCCCTAAAACAATAATGGTTAGATCAACACGAATAAGACTTAGGGTGTTCTTAGATGCAATTTTCTTATTATCGAAATAGGCGTTTTCATAATTCATTAGATTAATAATGTTATTATTAAGATTGGCTCAAATATCACACAATGATTTGTTAACAATAATTACAGTAATGCTCAATTGTTATATTTTTTTAACTACTACTTTAATACTACCATTTCTCTAACAGCCCTTTTCTAACAACTATTTTCTTGATAACCACTACTCTTATAATAAATTTTTTACTATAACCATCTTCCTCCATCTTTATATTTAATAATTAAAAAAAAACTTTCAATTAATGATACAAATAAGATCAGCAGAATTACTATATTAGGGGATCCGTTAAAGCCAGGTACCATCACGTGACTTACAGCCAATCAAATTGTAAAATTTTGATCGTCACGGATCAACCCGACGAGACAAAAACAAAGAAAAAAGTGAAAAACACTAAAAATACAAGAAACGAGTGTCTAAACCTGTCTCGGAGCATTAATAAAAAATGACGGGAAGGCAATTTTACCTATAAAGACATTCCTAACCCTAACTCCTAACTAACCCTTACCCTAATTTTAATTAAAAAATAAAAAACATATAAAGGTACCTGGCTTTAAGTTTAATATAGCATATAAGAAACTCGTATTTGATAGATTCCGAAATAATTGTTACACAAACAATTTATATGGGCAATTGAAAATTTGATATATATAGCATATATCGTATTTGATAGATTCCGATATAATTGTTTCACAAACTATTTATATGGGCAATTGTATACGATTGTAGTCTAAAAACCGGTAATTTCACCATCCGTTTAACCATAATTAAGTGTACCCTATTTATTAGTAAAATTTCTTCGTTTTGAGTGTTTCTAGCAGAAAATCTTTCTAATCGTTTTTAGTCGCTTTCCCCAAAAAGTTTTCATAAGAACAAAGGTAGGGCGTTTGGTAATTGCCTAAGTTTATTGAGTTTCTACTGCGTTTAAATTATGAAGCGAACAATAGATTTATAAATTGTTAAACTGTGAGTGTTATACTAACATAAAAATTTATATATATATTCAACATATAAATACTTTAACACGATTTACTTTACCCGAACTATGACACATATACGTATTATATATCAAACAAAAAAGAAATTATCTCTATTATGTAGTATAATAAATACGATGGTGTGATTTAATTACATTATAGACTATAGAGTAGTAGTTAGATGTAATTAGGGTTCCAACCTCTGACCCGGAAAACCGTGTACCCGATTACCCGACCCGAAAAATTTACCAACCGGGTCATGTTTTTGACAAACCGGTTTAAAAATGATATATGGGCAGGGACGGTGAATAATATCGATTTGTATTGATAATATATAAAACGATATTTTTATACCAAATCATGGGGAAATCGATATTTTTGCAAATGTTAATGCAGTGTAACAATATGCACTTGGGCAAATTTAAAAGTATAATTCGGGCCAGGCAATATAAATTTGCTAACTTGAACCGTTGATAAGCTTCGGTAAAATAGACAATCAACAAACACGTCAAAAAAAGAAAGAAATTTAGTTACTGATCACGTTATATCATATTATCTGTAACTGTTGTACAAAATTTTGCATTTTAATAGGCCAATCATGAGTATATCGATATAAATCGATATTTTTGACCATACCGATCGGTATTTTTGCAAAATCAAATCGATATTATTCACCGTCCCTGCTTATGGACACGTACCGATCACGTGATGTTATTTTATATAGCAAAACTCAAATAAATTGCATTTTTAATAATAAACTATTGAAGACTTCATTTAAACTATCAAAGACTTCATTTTAATTATCTATTTCAATCAATTCAAGCTATGTACAATAAGACACATTGATACAACAATTTAAAATGAATTATTATCAGATGAAACAGTAACGATTTCCAGCTTTAATATATAATATATCTGCAATATACAACAAAAATATTCAGCGATTGACAATATTTCATAAAACATAATGCTTTTTTTTCTATAGTACTTTTCACAAAATGATATTTAAAAAAAGCCCAGGTCTGTGTATTATTATTCGTTTCTCATTAACCAACTTTTTGTAAAATGATAAGATTATACTTAATTCTGAATGATTAGAAAATGATTTTCTTATATCCAGAACTCAGTATATGTAATTTATGTAAATTACGTATATATGATGTAATAAGATGTTTATCATTTTAACTTCACAAAAATTCCTATCGCTTGATCTTTTATTTTTTTTCATCGAATAAAACATACCACCATTCATTATAAATTACTTTGACTGTTTCATATTTTGATGTTATAAATGCTCACATCAAGATACATATAGAATTTGTTATATATGCGACTTATCTAAAAATAAAACAATACAAAGTTTTTTAATCTTAAATAAATTTTTTTTAAAAAAATTTTTAATTAATAACCCATTTATATGAACAATAATGGAACCCACTATACCCAAAGTAAATGATAAATTCGATTCATTAAAAGTGCTTGAAAGTGCAGCCAACTTAGCTGCTAAAGCTAACGGTTTCGCTTTCTCAAGAAAAGACAATAACCTTACTGGGCATGGAGGCAAATCACCTTTCATAATTTTGCAATGCACCAAAGGTGGAGAGTGGCGTAACAACTGTGATATAACTGAAAAAACATGTAAAAGAAAAAAAAAGACTAAACGTAATGGTTGTCCTGTGTATATTAGAGCCGTTGTGGTAAAATGTTATTTGACTGCAGATACCATGAACACTGAGACAGTGTGGAATGTTACAAAAGTTGCACTTGAACATAACCATCCTTTACTTGAATTGGATGAAGTTGCAACTCTTCCTCAGCATCGCACCATAAATTTGAGTCAAAAGCGCCTTATTATACAATTGCATGATAGTAATGCACCTACACGTGTTATAACAGCTGCTACAAACAAGGTTGCTGATGATGGAATTATTCATCCAAAAGATATTGTGAATGAACGTGCCCGTATAAGATTTGCATTAAATGAGGGTCCCAATGATGATTTTACATGAAGACTTTTAAAGCTCTTTGAAGAACGCAACTATATAGTTATACCTTTAAAAACAGCAAAAGGTTACTTAACACATCTCTTTTTTTTTCATACTGAATCAGCCAAATGTGTTACCAGATGCCCCGAAGTTCTTATTGTAGATGCTATCTACAAAACAAATATTTACAAGTACTCTCTTGTTAGTGCAATTGGCATTAATAATATTAGCAATGAGAAAGGTGTACTAGCATCTTACCAGATTGCAATGGCTTAGATAGAAGATGAAACTGAAGCGTTGTATATATGGTTTTTGCAAACACTTCGTTCTAATATTTATGATACATATAATTGTTTACCAGATGTTTTCATATCCGATAGAGATCAGGCATTACGAAATGCTGCATCTAAAGTATTTGCACAGTCAAAAAAGATGCTGTGCGTTTGGCACCTTTTGGAACAGAACCTAAAGACGAATTGTTATAAACTTTTTGAAAATGTTAACGATTATGAAACATTTAAAAAAGAAGTTGAAGCTCTCCATTTTACATCAGATAAAGAAAAAACTCCACATTCATTAAATGCAGTAAAAAAAGCTACCGAAAAGGCCCGTGATCCCGAAAAGGCCATATTATATATACAGACGTGAATGAAAATTCAAAAATGTGGATAATGGCTTATACGAAACATTACTGTCATATGGGAACTTTAACTACTGGGAGAGCTGAGTCTTCTCATTATGCATTTAAACGAGCAATCGAAATGGCTGGTGATTTAGAAGGTGTTTTTCGTCAAATTGATCAGACGATGCGTATACAAAATTTGAAAGCATCGATGCGTCAAGGTTCTAACAAAGTTGCAATTGATCCATTTACCCTTCGTAATCCCTAATTTAGTGAACTTATTGGTTATGTATCAATATGGGCAATTGATAACATTAAAAAAACATTACGATTAATGATCAAAAAACCAGATATGCATGACAATGCTGAAACTTGTGAGTGCTTAACTAAGATTAATTATAAATTGCCTTGCAAACATATGATCTCAAAAAATGGACCAATTCCCCTTTTGGCTATTAATAAAAGATGGCTTCTTGAAAGGCCCGACATCGTAGAGCTCCCACATTCTTCAAAGTCTGCTGCAATTGACTCTGAATTTTATGAAAGTTTTGTCAAAGCAGAGGAAAAATTTCAGCAATTGACGAATAACGTTAATAAAAAGGAATTCATCACTAAACTTAATGAAGTAACGAGCATGTCACTATCAGAATCTATTAAACCACTACCAATTGCAGTACCAAAGGGTCGTCTTCCTGGTACTAAGCGGGGATTACTTCTGAGCGAGTACCAAGAAAATGCTGCAAAAAAAAAAAAAATCTGAATAATATTTCAAAGCATAATAGCAAAATTATTCAGCAACAAAATATACCATTAAAACCAAAACTTAGCGATTCATATCTTTCAGGTAATAAACTCTTTGAGGCAAATATACCAAAGTTTATGCAAGAACATGTCTTGGCATATTTTAATGTGAATGGAGATGGTAATTGCGGCTTCCGTGCTGTTGCTGTGTTAGTTGAAAAATCTGAAGAATGTTCGGTAGATGTTCGAAAGGTTATCTATAAAGAACTTTGTAACTGAAAATCTCATTATATGCAGCTATTTCTGGAAGGAGAAAAGGAGTATAACCAAGTATTATTTGTAACACAATGGGAAACAGGCCCCTGTGGCAGCAATTACTGGATGTCTATGCTAATGCTTTTGAATGGCCTGTTCATTATTTTAGCAAACATATTTCTATTATATTTTTGCCTGATAATGCACCTTTGAACCGAAATGCATCAATAGTCTTCGCCTATATTCTTGAAACCCAACACTTCGTAGCTATGAAGCTCAAACCAAATGCACCCGTTCCTCCTATTGCAAATGGTTGGGAAAACATTTGCTCTGAACAAAGCAAATTCTGGAAAAATTTATTCATTTCAAGAATTGCCCACTTTAAGAAAGAAGATGAAGAAGAATGTAGATACTTGCAAAAGGAAAAACTTTAATTTATTATTAGATTTATCACAAAGTATCATCGAATAAAGCTATCCTTACTTTCTACTGCTATATTAAAAAATTCATTTCATGTATCTATATATTATACATATATTAATATAAGTTACTCTTTGGTGATAAATAAATACTGCAATATGGCAAATTTAATTTCAGTCGATGTGGATTTTACTGACTAATTAATATGTATATATGAATTGCTTTACCACAAAAGGAATAATTTATATTATTAGGTTTGCTTATATAAAGGTAAAAAAGTAGTATGCATATGCTATGTGTTCGGTAATTTAATATCACGTGATCGGTACGTGTCCATAAGACGAAATATCACGTGATCGGTACGTGTCCGTAGACTCTTCGCTGCTAAATATCTTTGAGACAAATTTTATTGGTCATGTGACCTTGTTTTGTGGCTTGGGACACATGATTTAGGTCGGAAGTGGTCCGGAAAGGCCGGAAGTGGTCCGGATTCCGGGTAGAGGGTGGCAATAACAAGTCTCTTTATTATATCGTTTTTTTTTAATTTTATTTTAATTTTATTTTTAAACAATAATAACGATTTTTTTCTTTTTACTTATCATTATTATATTTTTTTTATTTTATTATAATGTTCATTTTTTTTTTATTTTATACCGTTTTATTATTATTATTATTTTAAACTTTATTTTAAAAATTCTTTCAATTTTTTTTTTTTATTCTTTAATTTTATTATTATTTTTTTTTTAAAAATTGCTTTTTTTTTATAGGAAATTATAGGCATCTCCCGCGAGAGATGCATCTCCCCAGGAGATATATCTCCCACCTGAGGTGACGATCACTGGTACGGTGCCGGAATTAGGAATCGGTTCGATTCCCTTATCGATCAAAATGATCAAGATCAAGATGAGTATTTTTTTTGCGCTGTTTTTTTTTTTTTTTTGTTGTTTTTATACTGATTTTATTTACACTAGTGTATTTTTTTTTTTATTTAGAGCTGTCGCCTTCGCTGGAGCCGTCACTGGAGCCTTAAAGGTTTCGTGCGTTCATAATTTGGTGTCTTTTCCAGTATAAAGGTATTCGCCGTTCTCAAGTTCTTTGTTTTTCTGCAGATTTTCCAGTACTTCTTCATCGTTTTTGGCGGGTTCTTTCAATTAGTTGTCATGATAGTTGGTTAGTATGGAATACATCACTATAGTAATATAGGACGTAGCATGATAGTTTTTTTTATTTTACAGTACTAACGTTTCTTATTTTCTTTTTTAGGGACAAACATAGCGCGTTAGTTAGAATAAACGTAGTACAATAGTTAGAAGGGATCATAGCACGATAGTAGAATGGACGTAGTACGATAGTTAGTATACGATAGTATTCTTTTTTTTTTTTTATACATACTAACGTTTCTTCTTTTTTTTAGAACAAACATAGTACGGTTGTTAGTATGGAACATAGTACGATAGTTAGAACGGGCGGTGCACGATAGTTAGTATGTGATGCAACACAATAGTATTTTTTTCTTTGTTTTTATATTTACAATACTAACTTCTTTTTTGAACGTATGATAGTCGGTAAGGAACATTGCACGATAGTAGAATGAATGTAGCACAATAGTAGAACGAACGTAGCATGATAGTACAACGAACATAGCATGATAGCATAATAGTTCGGGATGTAGCAAAATAGTTAGTATGGGAACGAAGCGTGATAGTTAGTATGGGGCGTAGCATAATAGTTTGTATGGGTTTTAGTATTGTTATAGAATAGGTTTTAATTTTGGTAGAAATTAGTAAATTAGTTAGAAAATTAGAACTTAATAAGGAAATTTTGTAATAACTGTATTTAGTAATAGTGATATGCGAAATTGATGTGCAATGACACTCAATGACGCTTAGCAATGCTTAACGACGCTTAGCAACGCTTAATGACGCTTAGCAACGCTTAATGACGCTTAGCGACGCTTAACAATGCTTAGTGACGCTTAATGACGCTTAGCGACGCTTAACGACGCTTAGTGACGCTTAACAACGCTTAGCGACGCTTAGCTCAATAGATATATAAACCCACCTTATTTCCCTTAGTTTTAGACAGATCCAGACATTGTATTTTATCTTTACCTTTATATTTATTATCCTCCTTCCTTATTATTAATAAACGCTTGGGATTTCTAAGGAACAGACCCCTTGAAATAGCCCTCTTGTTAAATTAATAAACTGTCTATTATCTCTTGTTGTTTTATATCGAACTGCCTTAGAGAAGTGTGTAGTTTCTTACAGACATAAAAGAACCTATACTTCCCTCTTGCACATCGCTTCACACCCAAAGTAAGGGATCTCAGGAGCCGTGTGATTGTTACTTTATCGGAATTAAAGAAGGCTTCCGGTACTGTAACAGTATGATAGTTGGGACGCAGCACGATAGTTGGGACATAGCACGATAGTTGGAATGTAGTATGATAGTTGGAATCGGGTTTATGTGTTTTTTTGTATTTTTTATTTTTTTAATTTTTTGTACTTAAAAAAAATAAACAACCTGTACCCTACGATAGTTGAATGAACGTAGCACAATAGTAAAAACGTAGTACGATAATTAGCACGATAGTTGTAATCGGGTTTATGTTGTTTTTTTAAAATTTTTTTTTAATTTTTTGTACTTAAAAAAAAATAAACAACCAAAGTTGTTCGGGCTAATGAACTTCGGGTAGTACAAACATGTCCGGCTCAAGTGGTACTCCGGAATGTTTGTCATGTGATAACCTCAGCTTTTGATTGGTTGGGAGATGCCTAAAAGCTCCCTTTTTTTATTTTAATTTTTTTATTTTTTTTTTAAAATCAGTTTTTTTAATATTTAAAACTTTTTTAAATTTTTAACATTTATTTATTTTTTATTTATATTTATTTTTTTTAAATTATTTATTTTAAATTATTTTTTTTTTTATCCAAGTCAAAGTGCCCACTTCGGAGGAGAGCTTTTTTATTCAAAATAATCAGACCCCGGATGCCCTACATGGAGGGACATCCGACATTTGTACATTGACGAAAGTACAACTAGCCTCACCTGCAACTTTTGGTTGCCTATTTAAATAGCCACCCAAAGGTTCTACACTAGCTGTCATACCTGCAACCCACATACTGGCATTGCCTATTTAAACCCTCTGATCCTTGCCTCCTGTCAGCCCATCTTGTATTACTGGAACACTGTTCCGGATACTAACCGGTCCCTGTCCCACACAGGTATCACCTATACTTTGGTAGCATACGCATTTGCCGAAACCAACACTTGCGGTTAGAAAACCACTATCACTACCTACTTCTGCCCTTGTAGAGTTCACCTGACCCCGGTACCGTCCTATTCTTCTTTCGGTTTCTTTTCCCTGGAAGCTTTCTTTTGCCCGGTTGCCTTCCTACTTCCAATCCGAGGACCCGGAAGGGTTGGTCTGCCCTGGTGAACCAAGGAGCTCCCTTCCCCTGGTACATGATTTTGAAACACATGTCCTTTTCCTCCGGTGCGACCCCCGGCGGTCCAGTTGGTAGGGCCCGCTTTTGTCGTAAGTCCGCTTCCGGTCAGTCCACTATCGGTCAGTCCCCGTCCGATTCCTATTAGGTACCATCAAAAGTCCGGTTACCTTTCTACTCAGGACTTGCCAAGTATATTTTCCTTTGTCCTACGGTTCTGTGCGTAATACAGTGCCTGCGCTCCCAGGATCTACACGCCCCAGTTCTGTGCGTAACACAGCACCAAAGCTCCCAATACAAGTTGGTATAACCTAGGAAACAGATTTGTAAATCCGAGCTAAGAATCTGGGTTACCATAACACAGGTAAATTCTTCAAAATCGTCTCCAGTGGGATTCGAACTCTGTACCTTTGCTACAACTACTTGGGGGTGACAACTATTCAACTACACTATGTCGCCACACCCCTTTATTTTAAATTATTATTATAAAACGTTTTATTAGTTTTTTATTATTTATTTTATTTTTAGTATTTTTTTTATTTAATAATTTAAATACGGTTCTTTTTTTATTTTGATTTAAATATAAACGTTATTATTTATTTTATTCGATATTGCAAATTACACAAATTAACATTATAGATAAGTTTTTTTTTTATTATTACAATACTAATCTACGATTTACTCTCTTTTTTTTCTTCGATGCTACTATCTTGCAGAAATTATTGTTTACTAGAGTCGTCATTTGTCGGAGTTGTTACTTTGTTGGAGTTGCCGTTTTGTTGAAGTTACCATTTTGTTGAAGTCACCGTTTTGTTGGAATCACTGTTTTGTCGGAGTCGTTGTTTTGTTGGAGCATCGTTCGTTGGACCTAATTGTTGAATGCATTGGATATTGTAGCTATCATAGTCTGCTGTCGTTAGTTAAAGCTGTCGCTTGTGGTGTCGCACTTTGATTGTATCATTGTTTATAAGTGTTTTCACTTTTTTGTTGTTCGTTTTCTAGCACCACACTTGCTGGGATCATCAGTTACTTAGATAATAATCGGTGGTGGGCTTTTGATATAAATGTGTAAAGCTATACCTATTTAAATTTATAACTAATGCGTGCAAATTTATTTAATTTTAGGGGCTAATTTCGGTCAAGTGCAACTTTAGGCAACCGAATAGTTGGGTGTCAACTCTTTAGCCACGAACATAGATATTGGCTTTTGTTGGTTAATAGTAGGCTAGAATATAATTAGAATTAGTTATATTTAGATGTTTTAGAGTGAGATTACATGAAGTTAAGGCTAGATTAGCTTAGTATTATGATAGGATTGTGGGGTAAGTTTAAAATGTTATATGGAAAGTAGGGTTAGCACTAACTTGTAGTTGGATTAGAATTACACAAAGTTATTATTAGATAAAAAAGTAGTTCTAGTGATAGTGTAAGGGTAAATTGCTTAGAGTTAGAGCTAGAATCGTTATTACACATGTGTATAAATAAATAATAATTCTTGAATATATGCTAGATTTTAAAGAGCTATGCAAAAAATTAAAAAAATTTTTTAACTACCATTGGCAGGGTTGCAGATTTGTACAGATTTTTATTAATTACAGTTTTAAAAAATTTGTACTATATTTATTTACCCGATACTAGATGTTATAATTTAGTTTTTAGCAAATTACTATAATTTATATGTAATAATCCAACTTCTAGCAAATTTGCTTGATTTTAGGAGTAGCAAAAACACCTAAATTCATGCAGATCAGTTATGACCTCTATGAGAGATGTCCGAGGTCCTTTAGAATTTACAAGTTTTTAAAATCTTATTGTCCGAAGCAAAGCGAAGGACCTTTAGTTTCTTCGTATCATGATACAAAGTTACTTTCTTGATGTATCACATATTAAAATATCAAAAACGCACTTTCCGTCTGTCCACTCACATGATTTTTAAATTATTTTTAATTGGCCAATTTATAAAATTGATAATAACTTTTGATCCACTGGTCCATTTTGGATGATTAACTATCAAAATGTTCGTCTCGATGTGATGATTCTAACAAGCCCAAAATCGTTAAAATCCAATCACAGAATCCCAAGATTGTTCATCACTAAGTAAATTTCTTTACTATTGAATAACTTTTAATCTATCGGACTGTTTTGGATTATTTAACCACCAAAATGTTTGTCTCAGTGAGATGATTCTAACAAGCCCAAAATCGTTAAATTCCAATTACAGGATCCAAAGATCAATAAAGATTTATTAATCATTTAATCAAATTAATTTTTATATATAAATCAATTTGATTAAATGATTGCTAAATCTTTATCGATCTCTGGATCCTGTGATTGGAATTTAACGATTTTGGTTTTTTAGAATCATCTCACTGAAACGAACATTTTGGTGGTTAAATCATCCAAAAACAGCCTGGTAGATCAAAAGTTATTCAATAGTAAAGAAATTTACTTAGTAATGAATGATCTTGGGATCCTGTAATTGGATTTTAACAATTTTGGGCTTGTTAGAATCGTATCATCGAGATGAACATTTTGATAGTTAAATCATCCAAAACAGAGCAGTAGATCAAAAGTTATTATTAATTCCATAAATTAGAACATATATAAAATTTATAGTACAAGAAATAAAATTGAGTTTTAGACAAACAATGCTATGCTTTTATTTAGTAAATAGCAAACTTTTTAATTATTAAATTTATATAAAATATTTAGCTTCGGACAAACAATGCTATGCATTTACCTAGTTTAGCAATACCAACATTGATTAATTTGTATAATAGATATTAAAAACCAAATAGTCTGCTTTACTAGCAAATTGACCAGGCTATAAACCAGTTTATAAACTGGTCCTGGACTATGGTCTAGTTCACGGTTCTCTGCTAGAACCAGTCTTTAGAACCAAAACCAAACTAGAACAAACTATAATATTCTAGTATATATATTGATCTTTTAAATAAATTTACTTAAGCAACTATAATTAGTTTATATAGTAAAGTTTGAACTTTACTATAGCAACTATCATCAATTATAAGTAATTTATTTTTGAATCCAAAATATTTTTGAGTTTTTTGATCAAAAAAAAGAAGGTAGCTTATTTTTGGCAATACTTGATAGCTTCTGTTATTATTGCTACTACTATTAATAATATTAGTATATTTGCTATTGTTATTGTTGCTACTATAAATTTCTGAAAATAAATTACTTCAAAAATAAACAACTTTTCAGATTTTTTTAAAAATTCTTAGAAAAATCATTAGCAGTTGCTATATATAGAAGTTCAAATTTACTAAATAAACCTCAAATAAAGTTGTTTAAAACATTAAATATATATTAAAAGTAAAATTTGGTATTATTTAAACAACTTTTTATTAGTGCATTTTTTAATTTTTAAAAAATTTAACAGTTTAAAAATACATTTTTTGTATAACTTTTTGCCCAAAAAAATAGCTTACTTTAGGAATATACAATAATATTGTAAGTATTATTAATGTAAGTATTTTTGGATTTGTAAATATTACTAATCTTGTAAATATTAATAATATAAATTAGATTTTACTATTATATAACAGTAATTTTTTGTAATTGGTTTGTGCTATAACTAGTCATGTAATAGTAACATTTTGGTAACAATATTGGGTAGTTAATATTTTTACTCAAAGTTGAAATTATCTATAAAAATAGAAGCTGTACCAAATAATTTTTAACAACCTAATCAAATTTTTTTTATTGAATTTTAAATTTTAATAAAAAAATTTTATCAAAACTAATCAGGTATTGTCAAGATATCCTCATTTAAATTTTAAAAATAATTTGGTATAGTTAATAGATATTTTGATTTTTCTTTAACTTGAGTAAAAATATTTATAAAACCATCTGGCCAAATTCGATAAAAATTTTGTTTTTTGCTAAATTCACAGATCTTTAGAATTCAAATATTGAAATTAATCAGTTTAAATTTTTTAAAAAAGTGTATCTATTTTAAACATTTTGATTTTTCTGAGAATTTGAGTAAAGACAAAATTCATAAAAAATTTTTGGGGGTACGAATACCAAATGTGTATTTGTATTACCGGCAGAAAAGTAAAGTCCGGTGACCAGCACATGTAGAAATCATCTGACGATCGTCACATGACCTAACCGAGCCTATTTACATATTAGAACTTTTTTTTTTATATATACTTTATATATGAAGTAATGTTATTCTATAATAATAGTTAAATAATTGCTGAACAAATTGCGGTGATTCTTAAAACATTAAAATTTTTTTTTTTACTATAATTGTCATTATATACTTGCTATAATCAATGCATGACAAGCTATTACATTCTATGTCTTCCCCTCTTAAAAAATTGCACTCAGATTTTTTTATACAAATGTGCATTATATTTAATTTGATGAATTGTTGACTTTTAGGATTGGTGTTGATTAATCAAAATAATACAACTTGCTAAAAATAATAAGGGATTTTGGATGAAAAGAGAAGAGTTTATTATAATACAGACAAAATGGAAAAGGATACACGAAGATCAAAACTTTAGAACGTCAGGTATTTTGGATTTGAATATGAACATACAGCTAGTGTTTTTGATTTGGCGTACGTAGACAAAGGCAAATAAAAGACAACATCGTGTTTTTGCGAACTATACATAAATACATATATTATATATATTAAAATATAGTATTGTGTGTAAAAAGAATTTTGGATGATGAATGTCGTATTTGTTGTTATGAAATTGGCATATTTATATATCTTGCTCTCATTAACTCTTCGATCCAATCCATATTTCCACAACTCATAACTCTTTTCATATTTTCACCGTTTCTAATATAATCCCATTTTGTTACTGCATAATTCAATGCAGCTTCTTTTAAACGGGCGTCTCCAACTTCCCATGCTAACATTAGAATCTCATCCCAATTATCACCGTTGACCATATCTGCAATACGATCTGCTGCCATTTCTCCAAATTTTTCAAGATTCAACATGTCAGCCTTCGAATAAACATCCTTTAAAACATTAAATTGCAATCCTTCTTCTAGCTTGCCTGTATAGAGATAATATAATATAGAGCGAAATGTTGTGTATTCCATGTGTTTTATAGGTATCGTCTTCATTTGTCCTTCTTTCCACTTATCCCCCAATAATTTTTCAAAATAAGAGGATCTTGTAGCCAGGATTACTCGATGAGCTTTGATATTTGAACCACAATCAAAGGTAAATTCCACATCGCTAAATTTTCCATCGTCTAAGTGCTGTTTAAATGATGGAAAATCATCGACGTGTTCAACAGGTTCATCCGTTGAGCCTGCAGACGATGAGGAATTGAATATTTGGACTCTCACAAGTAGGTCAATTTCTGCTGTAGTATCACTATTCGGGAATAAATTTTCAAATGAACAGAAGCGATGGCGACCAAAATCATCTAATCCGTCAAATTCAAATTTCATTGTGAAAGTCTCCTCACGAATCAAATGAGAAATTGTTGACGAAGAAGGTGTTGTTGGATCAGAAGAGAGCCGAAACACCTCTAATTTGAATGTTTTTTCTCTGCACGTTATGTTCGACTGTTTTTCGTATGGAGTTTGTATAGCGACTAAATATAAAGATATATGTGTTTTTGCAGCTTCATTAACACCATTAGGATATAATTTGATTCGCCATAAAAAAGGCTGATCATTTTGTTTATTCTTTACAGAAGAATCGTTCGTTAGTGGCGGACGTGGAGACCAGAATCTATCACTTAAAACAAAGCCAGTATTTGGATAAAAGGTGACCAAATCATTAAAACCTCTGATCGTCCAAGAATAGGTGAAATGGCTCAGAGCATGTTTAGAGGGTTGTCGCGTTGCCTGGTCTGTAGTCATATCACGAGTATCGTTACTTCTGACAGGAACCGAAGATCCACTTTCCCTATGTTGTCGTGGCCGCGAACGGATAAACCGTTTTCTGATTGTTAAAGGAGGCATATTATATATACGACAGAAAAGAGAGATTGTCAGAAAAGCATTATAAATGTTTTTATATTTTCAAGGTAAAAACACAAGATGGTAATGAAAAAAATAGGCAAAAAAAAAAAAAAAAAAAAACAAATAATAAGTTTATAATAGGTTAACCACTTCAAGGAATACACCAGTTACGTACAATGAGAATTTGTTGGGCATCAAGAAACTACTCGCGAGTATGGCGAAGAAACTATCATGAAAGAAACATATGGTAAGCTAAGTACAAATGATGACTTCATTATCGATCGACAAATTCGTGTCTTAATTCATAGGCGATATCATTAAGAAATCGGCACCTAACGCTAATTTTTAATAAAAATTCAAATATACGACGTACATACATAGCTTTTTTTTTTTATTGGCTTATTAAGTAAAAAAATAACGTATGTACTCTATACGTACGTACGTTCTATATATTGATATGTAGATTATTATATTTTTACATTTATACGTCTTTTATTTGGTACAGTTACTATATTAAGCAGAATAATTTTTTTTACTTAATAATAATATTATATATTAATAAATTAGATTAATACTTCTATATTGTAATACAATATACTGTATATATTAGGTTTTATACTATTTGATTTAATAAGAAAAATTAAGAAATTAATGATATCAAACAAAAATTTATACAAATATATTTTTTTCTTTAATACTGCAGTTTTACTATCTTATCAAAAAAGAAATACTATATATTTGGAGTATAGTAACTTTAGTAAAGTATTTTAAATTAAAGTATTTATATTAGTCATAGAGTATTTTTATTTAAAATTAATTAAAATGCTGTATAATCAAAATTATAAAACAGCATATGAATTTACTATAAACGTTAAGCCAAAAATCTAAGCCAACTTAACTAATTAATATAAAATTAAATTTACTAATATATAGAACAAGAAACAAAAAAAAATGCATTTTTTCAAATGTAAATTTGTTATAAACAAATATTTACTAATTTTAAAACAGAAATTATATATAAAATTATACTCTAAATAGCTTTATATTTTAGTAAATTTATAGTAGCAAATCTTTTAAAAGATTACAAACCTGCAAAATCTTTCAAAAGATCTTGTAAACTACAATATATTTTGAAATATTTTAGATTTTAAAATAGAGGTTTGCTATTCATCGCCTGTAGCGATCATTGCCAATATCACATGTTTATAGTTACAATAGCCAGGGTAATCAACAAACAGATTGAATAATGATACTTAAATATACATATTGCAGAAAATTATAGACATTTATTAAAATAAAAACACAACCTATTCTATACAAATTCCAGACCATTCATCCTAACCCTATCTAAAAAAAGCTCAACAAAACAAAGATCACCTAAAACAAAATCAAACCTAACCCTAAACAATTTTCAACCCTTTCACTCTAACCGTATCTAAAAAAGCTTAGCGAAATGAAGATCCACAAATCGTATAAAAAATATTCAAATCTAACTCTATACTAAATTCAAGCTGTTAATCCTAACCCTATCTAAAACAGCTTAACAAAACAAACATGTCTAAAACTAAACTGGCGGTTTTAAAATAAATGATGTAAACGGAATAAAACATCACAAAGACAAACCAAAAAAAAACAAAACCAAGGCAAAGACTCAAATACCGTGACCTTTAAAAATAAAGAACCAAAATGATAACTCCAAAGTAATAGCAATGGCTACAAAAATCAAAACAGAATAGTAAGCAACAGAAAAATGCATATCGCACAACTGGCGTGAAATCAGTAAACAATAAAAAGCATACAATACCAAAAATGACAATGGCTTCTCTGAAAAAAATACCAAAAATGGCTATATACTGAAATTTACGACAACAAGACTCTAAAGGTCGACTCCTAAAAGGTGACTTTTAAAAAGCGATTCCAAAACGCTGCTTCCAAAAGGGTGACTTCAAAAGTGGTGACTTTAAAAACAGCAACTTCAAAAGTGATTATACAAGAATTACTAAACCAAATTAGCTGAATTTTTATATATAATAAACAAATATTGATACTAGCTATGATAAAATTTTGAGCCAATTTGGATCACTAGTTATAGAGATATCAATCATCAAATTTGAATAAAAATAACAAATTTTTTATTTATTGACTATTATAAAATTTCACTATTTTTACTCAAAATTTGACGATAGATATATCGATAACTAGTAATCCAAATTGGCTCAAATTTTTATCATAGATAGTGTCAATATTTGTTTAATATATATAAAAATTTCAGCAGATTTGACGTGTAATCGCTTGTATACGATAGTTAATCTTTTTAAAAAAATTAACTATTGTATACAAGCGATTATACGAAAATTACTAGACCAAATCTGCTAAAATTTTTATATAAACAAATATTGACACTATCTATGATAAAAATTTGAGTTGATTTGGATCGCTAGTTATCGATATATCATCGTTAAATTTTGAGTAAAAAAAATAGTAAAAATTTTATAATAGTCGATAAATAAAAAATTCATTATTTTTATCAAACTTTGTTGATTGATATCTCTATAACTAGTAATCTAAATCAGCTCAAATCTTTATCATAGATAGTGTCAATATTTGTTTATTATATATAAAAATTTCAGCTGATTTGGCTTAGTAATTCTTGTGTAATCGCTTGTATATGATAGTTAATTTTTTTAAAAAAATTAACTATTGTATACAAGCAATTATATGATAATTACTAGACCAAATTGGCTAAAATTTTTGAAGAATATTGATACTATCTATGATAAAAATTTTAGCTGATTTGGATTACTAGTTATCGAGATATTTATTATCAAATTTTGAGTAAAATAGTGAATTTATTTATTAATTGAATATATAAGAACCAAAATTGCATTTTGGATAACTTTATTTATAAATTTAATTTTTTTTGCTATAATCATACTCTTGCTATAATCACATATTTATTGGGGCCCAAATACTGCCCAAATGTGTGACTATAGCAAGGATTGACTGTATTCAAAAGGGGTTTTACATATTTAAAAGCAAATTTACATATTTTACATATTCAAAAGCGGTTTATATATTTTAAATAATCAATATAAATTTCATCTAATTTAGCTAATCAACACAAGTTTTACTAGCAGGCATTGCAGGTTCCACCCTGTTATAAAATAAAAATAAAAATTTTATTTATATAATTGTTAATCTCAAAAATAATTTTTCTATATATATACCATAGTATTATTATTTGTTATACAAAATAAATATTAATTTGTCATATAAAAAAGAACTCTTTCCAATGATCACTTGGACCAAATTTCCCGATGGAAAAAAAACAAAAAGTTTTTTGTTAGAGCGTTGATAGTAGTCACAGGACCTACGGTTTTTACAAAGGTCAGCCTTCTCTATCTAGGGAACTCCTTTAATATATTCAGCATGCAAGCCAAAAGCATTTTAGTACAAGATAACTGGCAAGAGGTGGCACCCTTGTACAGAAAATTTTGGTAAGTCATCATTTCTATTCCGTCGACAAAGTAACTTGTGAAAATATAGTGGGGAACAACAAAGAAATGAGTTTTTTAACAACACTTTTCTTTAAATTTCTTACAAGTAATTCCTTTGTATCATCTTTCTCGTCTTTCTGCCGTTTTTCCAAAATTTTCGACAAAAAGTGGCGATTTGGCTTACTCCTCCAAACGATCAGCAGTGTTTACTTTTTCAAATCTGGACGGACCTAGTAGAATGCAACCACGTGACGTGTTTGTTTACGAATACAATTTCGGTGCTATTCCATACGATGTTGCTCCAGTCGGATGGTTTAGGGATATTCGAGGTTGGACATATAGTCGGAAGAAGATATTAGTTAAAGCGTTGCTTTATAGTAGAAATATACAATTGTTATATAATTTTTATTCAACCTACCATGGGTTATATCTCTTTTCTTTTTTTCATTAGTTTTTGTTTCTTTTTTTTGTTAGACTAGCCTTCGTGCTATACCATGTGGTTTTTTTTCTTTTTTGTTTTTTCTTCCATTTTTCGTTTTTGTTCTTTTTCTTTTTGTATTTTCGTTTTCTTGGCTTTGAACTTTTTTTTTGTTTACCACCTCTCCTTATTTGTCCTTAGTAAATTCCTTGTTAGTTAAAGGAATATGAAGGAGAGAAAAAGCCATTTTGGTGTGGCACTTAGACTAGTTTAACATAGCCTCTAGTTTTTAGATTTATCTTCAAATTAGTGCGGCAGGTTGTGCTTGGGCACCATTAAGGGGTAATGTCAGATTTGCAAATTAGGAGTAAACAAGTGTATTATATAGCAATATACTTAGTATCTTAATAAAATACTGGCAAAACTACCTAAGTGAAAAAAAAAATTTAATTTGTTATAAAAATTGTTATATATATAAACATTTGACTTTTTGAAAAATTATCTATTGGTTATACAAATTTAAACATACAATATATTGAAAAATTATATAATAAATCTATACAAAACCAGATCTTAGTATTATATATATTCTTTGGGGTTTTGGCCCTTCCCTAATAGCCTATATCTAGATGTAATAATTTAATTTTTAGCAAATTAGACTAAATTTGTATGTAATAATTGAATTTTTAGCAAATTTACGAGATGTCTGAGTTATCAATACATCTAACAATGTTCAATCTATTTTAAAATACCTGAGTATTTTAATAAATAGTAAAAGAACTTCTTTCTATAGCTTAGTATAGCTATTTTATTGAGTTTTTTTTTGGTTTTTTAACTTGTTTAAATATCAAAAAGCCCTTTTGTTAGTTGTAACAAGTGCTTTATTTGTTAGTTTTTTAATGTTACTTAGGAGCAAATTTTTGTGTAATAGTTTATCAAAAATTATGCTAATTTGCTAATATGATACTTCTATAAATTCCAAACTATAGTTGGTAGTAAAAATAATTATTAGTATTTTACTAGTAGTAGAATTAATTACAGCATTTTATCAAAGAATTAATTACAACATAGCATCTAATTGCTATAAAAATTATATGCTATAATGCATAATAGCATATTGTTATATTGCTATAATGCTATAATCTTAATGCTATATTGGTATAATGCTATAATGCTATAATATTGTAATATCACAATGCTACAATTCTATATAATATTGTAATGCTGCAATTAGAGGTCTAACTTGTTCAAAAATTAAGTATTGAATATTTATTCATTCAATTTTTAGTATTCACTAAATATTAATTTTAAAAAATTATATAACTATGTTACTTAAATTAGTCAATAAAATTGCAAATAAATTATTAAAAAATAAAATATATATTCAATAAATATTCAATGAATATATTTAAGTAGTAATCCACATAAGATCGGCAGTATGATCATAGTAAAATTTGGGGCAAATCTCATATAGGTTTTATAATAGAGTGGAATCTGTAGCTGCTTCAAAGT
The DNA here is from genome assembly GCA_003550325.1 of Gigaspora rosea. Lineage (NCBI taxonomy): Eukaryota > Fungi > Glomeromycota > Glomeromycetes > Diversisporales > Gigasporaceae > Gigaspora > Gigaspora rosea. The sequence goes on along the minus strand of QKWP01002041.1, from coordinate 58,615 downwards.
AAAGTTATTTTTTTACTAAATTAACCTTTCTTCAAGCTTTAACAAAAGTTGTAAAGTTCATTTTGTAATTCTAATGATAGTAAAATTAGTAAAATTGGCCTAATAGTTCTTGAGATATCTTAACTTTTATCCTTTTATACATATAAAAAATTGCAAAGAAAAAATTTTATATGTATAATTAGAAAAAAGTTAAGATATTTTAAGAACTACCTAGCCAATTTTACTAATCTCACTACCATTAGAATCATAAAAATGAGCTCTACAACTTTAGTCAAAGCTTAAAGAAAGATTAACTTAGTAAAAAATAACTTTACTTTGAGGCAGCAACAGATTCCACTCTATTATAATAACTTAGATAAGACTTAACCCCAGATTTTATTATAATCATATTGCTAATCTTATGTGGATTACTACTTAATAAAATTTTAAAAAAATTAATTTATACATTATATATGTAATGTTGTCACATCTAAAATCAGGTGTAATATAAAATTAAAACAATTAAAAAAATCTATTTTTTTTATTGGTTAGGGTTAGGGTAAGTTAAAATTGTGTATTTAGACAAAAGAAAATTTTATAGTAATATGAATTTTTTTTATTAGAATTCAAAAAAGTAGTTTCATACTTAATTTTAAATTATAGATGATTTTTAACAAAGCAAATATTTGCTTTAAATTTTTTGATTATATAATATTATATCTGATCTTAAAATTTAATTGAAAGAGCGATATATAAAGTACATTGCTATAAAGCAATAAATAAATTTACTTAATTTTAAATATTTGAATATTTATTTAGTAAAAAAATTATATATTTGAATATTTAAATATTTATTGAAAATTCAAATAAATTATTTATTGAGTTAGACCTCTAGCCGCAATAATACAATATTGTAAATAATGTATACTATAACTATAATATAATATTATAATATTATAATTAAGTAACTATAATACTTAGTTACTCCAAATTGGAAACTGATGAATATATTGTTATTTGCTTTACAAGTATTTTATTTATATTAATTAATTAGTAAGCCTAGTCTTTGAAAAGCAAACACTGTTTTTATTTTTAGAAAGAGCATAAATGTTTGTGATTTGAAATAGTTGCTGCTTAATTTCTGTATTAACATTAATTGGTAAGCATAAAGCAATAGATAGAGTCTAGTCTTTAAAAAGCAAACTATCTTTATTTTTAAAAGGAGCATAAATATTTGTATAGGCTGGTACAAAAATATAGATATACAAAAATTATTGTCACAAATCATCATGAAATCGGATTAAAATAAAATGTAGTTTTTGTTTAACCCTCTAAATCTATTTATACTTGTTTAATATAAACTTTACTCTAAAACTAGTCTCTAACCTTAACCCCTAACCCTAAAAAATGCGCTCCAAAAATTTTTATTTTTCAGCAGGCTGCTAATTTTTTTATATTATACATATTTCATTTTAATCTGATTTCATTTTAATTTGTCACAATTATTATCTAAAATTCTTCACTGATAGAAAATTCAACAATTAATTTATATATGGCTAAAAATTACAAAAAAAATAAATATAATTGATAATCTTAATTTAAAATTGATTTTTTTTTATCAAAATGGATGATTTAAAAGAGATCAAAGCTCTTAATAAAAAAAGGATAATTTTTAGCACCTACCAATACTTTTTGGAGTATTGGCAAGGCCAGAAGTAACAAAAGAACACATACAACTACACAAGTTTGTTGTTACAGTTCTAAGGATTGGTAAGGCTATAGTTGTACAAATAATATAAGAGTGAGAATAAACAATTAATAGTATCCAAATTACCTGGCTGCCCAAAAAAAAAACTTAATCCAATATTGCTAAGGTTATATACAATTTGGTTATGCTTGCAAACTCCTTCTTTTTACACTTATATTGTAGCAGAAGCTTGAAAAAGAAGGTTATAAGTTTTCAAAATGATAGTTACTTGAATTTTACATGTTTTAGAATATTATTATCATATAAGCACGAAATAATATCTAGGGGTATTATTTCAAAAATTAGATATCTCTAAAATAGTATATTATATAGTTTCAAATTAATGCCTATGGGCATCCAGGAACCCGAATAATCTATGTGAGGTTATATTTGAGCATCATAGTAAAAATTTTTTTGGTCAGTACTTTTGTTTGGTATATATAAGCTACATTTTACACATTAGATTGAACTTTTACCCATCTTTAACTTTTTTTAAAATACAATGTCTCTAAAATAAAAAAACAAAACGTTTACTAAAAAAAGAAAAAAAAACAGAACA
>QKWP01002041.1:0-15405 GCA_003550325.1 Gigaspora rosea | reverse complement strand
TGAGAGGATTTTAACAAGCCCAAAATTGTTAAAATCCAATCACAGGATTCTAAGATCGATATAAATTTGTGTTGCTATAAATGGGTTATAATTATTTAATAAATTATAGAAATTTTATAGTAACACAAATTTATTCCGATTACAGGATCCTGTGATTGGATTTTAACGATTTTGGGCTTGCTAGAATCTTCTCATTGAGAGAATCATTTGGTAGTAAAATCATCAGAATTGGCCCAGTAGATCAGAATTAAAAATTAATATTTAATTGTTAATAACTTCTAATATACTGGGCCAATTTCGATGGTTTTACTACCAAAATAATCCTCTCAATGAGAGGATTCTAACAAGCCCAAAATCGGTAAAATCCAATCACAGGATCCTAAAATTGAAATAAATTTGTGTTACTATAAATAGATTATAATTATTTAATAAATTATAGAACTTTTATAGTAACATAAATCTATTCTGATCACAGGATCCTGTAATTGGATTTAACTATTTTGGGCTTACTAGAATCCTCTCATTGAAAGGATTATTTTGGTAGTTAAATCATCAAATTTGGTCCAGTAGATCAAAAGTTATTTACTATTAAATATTATATTTAACTTTTTAATAATCGTAAAATCTGATTGGCTAATTGGGGATTAGGTGTGGGCAGTGTTGTACATTTTCACTGTCCCAGCCTTTTTTTGCCATGTCCCAACGTCCCAACGTCCCAGTGTCCCAAGTGTCCCAACTATGTTCCAAGCCTTAATAATTAATAAATTAATTTAAAAAAATATATAATTATATATTTTTTTAGGTGCTGAACACATTTTTAAAAAAATTTAATTAGATTATCTTAATAAAATTTTAAGTAATTTCAATTTATAAAATTGTCCCAAAATGTCCCAAAATGTCCCAACGTATGTCCCAACTGTCCTATGTACAACACTGGGTGTGGGTAAGTGAGGGTAGGCCCATAGTAAACAAAAATCAGCTGATTTCTAGAAGCTCCCTAACTGATTTGCCAAATATCTGCATTACCCAAGCAGTCAGTTCAAATATCCTGGTCTTTTTTACAAGAACCCTTAGGACTCCTTTTTATACCTGTAAGTACAATCTAGCTTATCCTTAACAAGAAACTTGGTAGAGCAGTACCTGTTTCACCAGGTATTCATTTACATTTTAGTAACTTGTGCATTTACCGAGGCTATACCCACTATTCCCTTTCTATCAGTCATTTCCTCATATATTCCAAACTTCCAATTTAGTTAGCTTAGAAGAATTGATCTACCTGATATTAGGTGCCATTATGGTTTTTTTTTCTCTGGTATCTATTTCTGAAATATAGGTTCTTTTCTTCTAATATAACTCTGGCAGCCAGATTAGTAAACCCTCTTTTCTTAAGGTCTTTGATATTTAGTTCTCTGGCTCTGGTTTCTGATACTCTAGTTATTAGTAGTACTATCAAAGAATTTGCTACCTCTTTACTCAAAACTTGCTAAACAGGTTTCTGTTTTTTTAGTTTCTTGGATTTGTCTGTATAACAGGACACAACTATACCTAAAAGCTCCTATTCAAGATAGTCAACTAAGGCTACAGATAGGGTTCGAGGCACGAGTAAAAAATTAGGCATGCCTTAGAGAACATGCCCTGAGTCACAACATGCCTCTTGTACCTATAGGCATGCCCTTTTTTATATAGAAATAATGTAGGTGGCACTTCGCGCTATCTATTTTATTTGGTATTTTTTTTAGTTTGCACTATAATTATTATTTTCTATTATAATTGTTTATAGTAAAAAATTTTGAATCCACTAGGGCGGCCAAATTTATAGATCATATAAGTAATACTACTATCTATTGTTATATTTATATATTTATGGGCTATGGCGATAGCATTTTTCTTACATTACCTATAAATTTGAAGGCCACTCTAGTAGATTCATTTACAGTAAAAATTTTGTTGTGATTATTATAAAAAAAATCTTACAAAAACATATAATATCTATATAGTTTGCATTAGAATTTTCATGGTAGGGTCATTCATATCATATAAACAAAAACATCTAACAGTGTTATCTTCATGATTTGTTGGCTAATCGACATTTGATGCATATGCAATATAGAAATTGATAAAATGTTTAATAAATAACAGATATATGAATTGATATTCTTTATATTTTATAAAGCATATAAAATCAATAAATTTTAAAAATTAATTAAGGTCTTTATTTAGATCTATTAAGCAAATTATTGTAATGATGATGCTCAAACAAATAAATCTTAATATTATTACACTTGTACTATTGAATTTTTTTTTTTTTTATAATAATACTTGTATATTATTTTGATTGCTAAAAGATTATCTAAAGTGGTGCTTGAGAATACTCTAAGAGTGCTCTCTCTCTATGTGATTGGCTAATGATTGAGATTATGCACAAGTACTATGATTAATTTAAATAATTCTTACGATAATTTTGCTAAAGATATATATTGCGAAATACAGATATTAAATTTTAGCCTATTAGCACAACTCTATAATAAAAAAAAGATGATCAGAGACCTTTTTTTTTTCATCACGATAATGAACTCATTTGATTGACTAAACTATTTTCTACTAATTAAAATCAAGCTCCAATCTATGAATTTTGATGCTTGAAAGCATTCTAAAGTTAAATTATGCTAGACCGAATAATAGTCTTTATACATTTTAATTGAATCAAATATAAATAAATAATAATAAATATTCATAAGGTTGTATAAATATATTAAAAAAATAAATTAATTTTTACTAAGCTTATTCTTAAGCAGCTCCTCAATATGATCTAGCAATCAAGGTTTAATTGATTGAAGTGATTCTTATAAAATTTTGTTGCTGAAATATTATACAATAGTACTACAATAATTTAATAAATAATGTCTATATTTACCATTCTGTATTATAAGGAATTAAAGAGATATTGTGAAATACAAGTATCTCTAAATTTAAATAACTTAACTTAATCACGCCAATTAAATAATAGACCTTAAACACTATTGAATAAGTTAACATATTATTATATTGCATAATAACATAAATCTTTTAGCTTGAATAGTTTATCTTGAATATCTATAACTAATAAATAATATAAACGTTCAATAAAAAGAAATAAAAGACAATTGTTATGTAAGATTACATTCTTACCTCTAAGTTTATGCGTAACAAATTCTTAGATTTCGGTTATTATCTACTTTTGAAACATGTATCAACTCGCATGGATTATTGTGGATTATTTAAACTAGATGTCTTATTTATTAAAAGCACAAAAAATTTTCAAAAATAGAATGTGCAAGAGCCAATCAAATTTGATAATTGATGTGTAGATCATTCTAGAACCTGATCTTCTAATTTAGTATATTCCTTGACTAAACTGTATTACTTTTAACATGCTGACCAATCAAATACGATATATATATCACATAACTAGGCATACCTAACGTCCAAGTAGCATGCTTATAGGTATGCCTGTACCTCTGTGCCTCAAACCCTAGCTACAGTTAATATACCCAACTGATCGATAAAAAGCAATTACTAGGATTTCAAACCAGTTTAACAATCTTTATTTATGACCTGTCAGGTTAACTGTTTTTTCAGCTGATTACTCGAAACCAAAACCGGTTATCTGATTAAAGTAGATTATCTAGTTATAATCAAATAACCGGATACCTGATTAAGCATCGTGAATTTACAAAATCTGATTGGCTAATAGGCTTACATTAAAATGAACCCAAAGTAAAATATTTTGCAAAATATAACAGTATTAATTATAAGAGCCGTGTCATTAATCACCTGATTATTTTTTATTAGAGGCCTACTCCCCTTCCTCTTCTTTAATATATAAAGAGTCAGGTTTCTTATATATAATTTCACTTTTTTTTACCCCTCTTCCTCCCTAAAAAATCGCCTGATTTTTGTTACTCCCCTAAAAGACATATTTTTAAATTTTATTAATTATAATAATCTATTACTTTGGAGAATAGTTATTGCCATACATATAATTCAAATAAATTTAAAAAAAACAACAATATCTTAAATTTTAAATAACGATTTATTAAATTCATATATGAAGAGCTTTGTATTAAAACTAAATGCTGGCAATAAATAATAAGAAAAATAATAAATAAATTAATATATATAAATAGGGTTAATATATTTGTAACCATAGGTTACAATAAATTTTTTGTAACCAGGTTCATAACTAAGCCTAAATATAATATAATTAGGATTAGGGTTAGGGTAATATTAAAGTTAGAGTTAGGATTAGATTGTAATTGGTTAGGGTTAGAGTTAGGATTAGGGTTAACATTAAAATTATTACAAAATTACGAGAAGAGCATTTTTTGTAGTAGTACAATAGGGGTTACTCTAGTAAAATTTTGAGTTATTAACAATTTTATAAAATACAGTTATAGTAACCATGGCTACAAATATATTAATCCATATAAATAAATTAAAAAAAATAGCAAACAACTGCAAGTAAAAGTTAGGGTTGTTAATGGAGTACTCCAAACTATAATAAAACATATAAACCACTCCAGTTTAAAACTGGAGTAGTTTATATGTTTATTATAGTTTGGAATACTCCATTAACAACTCTAGTAAAGTACTCGAAACTCAAGATTACAAAAGTTAAATCTAATTTTCGACTTTCATCAATATTAAAATCTATAGCTTCATTTAACAAATATAATCTACATGTACTATAATCTTGAAAAACTCAAATACTTGAGAACTAACTACAAAAAAACAACTATTTCTTTTGATTTAGAGGTTTTTATATATGTATAAGTAACAAATAAATTTTAAAAAACATCATATAGCTAACCTTTATAATTATTTCTCCATTTTCGTAATTATTTTAAAAGTATATAAAGTAAAAGATGTATAGTTGCCTCTTTCTAATCCAAACCTCTTTAAACTAAACACTATTAAACTCTCTTTAAACTGAACAAAATCTCCTAAAATATTTGTAAATTTTATTATAAAGTTTGGATAAGCCATATAACTTTTTGAAAACTGAACTTTTTCAAATTTTTATATAGTAAAAAAAAGCAGTCCCGGCAGTTCAGATTAGAGAGAGTTGACTGTAGATTTTGAATTCGGTTTCTCTCAACAATTCATTTTTGTGACCAATAATTTGTTCTAAATCAGATGATACATGCAGGATATATATAAATAATTGACCAATTGGATTTAATGATCGCTATGCTACCTGATTATAGATCAACCCTAAATATTAAATATATCTGTTAATAAATAGGTGATCTGTTTGTTAACAGGTGACCTGTTTATTAACAGGTGACATATATATCATTTTAAACTGTTTTGTCAAAAACATAATCTAGTTAGTAAATTTTTTAGGTCAGGTAAGTGTTAGGTAATTGGGTACACAGTTTTCTAAATTAGAGGTTGAAACCCTAGCAGTTACTAAAACACAAATCTATTTTTTTCAAAACGTTACCAGTTGGATTTGAATTCTAGACCTACCGCTTAAAGAGTAACAACTTACCAACTTCTTTAAGTTACCACGCTCATATACCCAACTAATTGATGAGAAAAAATTTATTTAATATTATTTAAAAAAAAAACAAAAACTAAAAAAAAGCATATTATTAATTTTATACTTAAATAATAATTATAAAAAATTTTACTATATATTATTTTAAAATAAATTTATTTATCACCTCATGCAATGCGCCTTATATATTGCTCTTCCAATTAAATTCCAGGATCAGGTATAATGTTATACAATCAAAAAATTTAAAACAAATGGTTGTTTTGTCAAAAATCGTTTATAACTTAAAATTGAGTATATGAAACTACTCTTAAGATTCTAACAAAAAAAATTCCTTGCAAAATTTTACTATAAAACCCTCTTCTTATCTAAAGCTGCAACCATTTCTTAGAGTACATCAGCAAATTTATAATAACTTAATCTTACGTAAGGTCTTACGAACCGTAATATAAGCAAAATATTACGTAATATATTTTGAAATATTTTGAAATATCAATATTTCAAAATATTACGAAATTAATTTCGAAATATTTCGAAACATATTACGAAATATTTCGAACCCTTTCAAAATATGTTACGAAATATTTCGAACACTTTCAATTATTTTAGGACTAGGAAACCAAGCTGGATTAGTAGATCTGTAACCTGGATCGTGCATTAGACTAATTTTTCGAAATAGTTTGAAATAGTTTGATGATGTTCAAATTCTGTACTACAAGATCAGATTAGATCTTTTTTTATAATTAAATCTTCTATTTTGTTTTTTTTCACTTTTTTATTTTCGTTTCTTTTCGTTCCTTTCATTCCTTTTCGTTTCATTTTTTGTTTTCGTTTGTTTTTTCATTTTATTTTATTTATTTATTTTTTAATTTTTTTATTTTATTTTTATTTCAGCACTTTACAAGAAAAACAAACACTTTTTGAAACCTTGTGCATGCCAACTACGACTTCCGACACATTTAAAAACACACCCCCAGCAATTTCTAAATTTTCAAAAACGCTTCTTTGGAGAAATGAAGAAATGATCACAAGTTTTCGCAAGTCTTTGCAAGTTTTTGCAAGTTCTTGCAAGGCTTCGCTTCATTATTTTTTCGTTTCATGTTTTTTGTTTTTGTTTTTTTTTGTTTATTTTTAAAATTTTTTTTATTAATTTATTTCATTTCGGCACTTTACGAGAACAGAACCCTTACTTTCTGGCACTTTGCAAGAAAACCAACTCGGACTTTTTCGGCACTTCACGACTTTTTTGGAATTGCAGAATTTGCAAGAATGCGAACAGTTTTTGCAAGTTTTTGCAAGTTTTTTTCGTTTCATGTTTTTTGTTTTTGTTTTTTTAGTTTATTTTTTAATTATTTTAATTATTTTTTATTTTGGCACTTTGCGAGAAAAACTAAAACTTTCGAAACCTTGCGCATGCCAACTACGACTTTCGACACTTTTAAGAACACATACTAGCAATTTCTAAATTTTCAAGAATGCTTCTTTAGAGAAATAGGCGCAAGTTTTCGCAAGTTTTCACAAGTTTTCGCAAGTTTTTGCAAGTTCTTGCAAAGTTTCGTTTCATTTATTTTTTCGTTTCGTGTTTTTTGTTTTTGTTTTTTTTGGTTTATTTTTAAAATTTTTTTATTAATTTATTTTATTTCGGCACTTTGGAGAAAACAAAACTTTTCGAAACCTTGCGCATTGCAACGATAACTTCTGACACTTTCAAGAACACACTTCCAACAATTTTTAAATTTTTAAAACTGCTTCTTTAGAGAAATGGCACAAGTTTTTGCAAGTTTTTGCAAGTTCTTGCAAGGTTTCGCTTTATTTTTTTTTTGTTTTGTGTTTTTTGTTTTTGTTTTTTTGGTTATTTTTAATTTTTTTTTATTAATTTATTTTATTTCGGCACTTTGCGAGAAAAACAACAACTATTTGAAACCTTGCGCATTTTAACGACCACTTCTGACACTTTCAAAAATGATAGAAAACAAAGAAGCGAAGATAATAGCTAACTGTGGGGTGAGCGAAAATAAGTATATAGGGCTAGCTAGTTTTTTGTATATAGTAATAGAATTAGATGCGATATAGTGCGAAAGTAGTTTAAAATATTTGTAATAATGTAAAAATAATATGTAATATATAATAAAGTATGTAATATTAATTAAAAATGTATATTTAATAAATGTAAAATGTAATATATAATAATAAATAAAAAAATAAAAATTTTATATTAAATTGCGAAACCGTGCGAAATATTGTGAAAACCTGTAAAAAAGCATGATTATGTGAATATGTATATCGTTTATTTATTTTTTAAAAAATTTTGAAAATTTGCGAAAATTTGCAAAATATTGCGAAACAATGTGAAAATATCAAAATATTACCTCCTGCGTGCATTAGTTTATTGATCTGCATGAGTACGCAACCCCTGTAGGGGGAGTAATTTGCATTTTTTATTTTCGAAATATTTCGAAATAATAACCGTAATATTACCGTAATATAGCGTAATATATTGCGTAATATGCCGTATCAATCATAAGATTTTCGTAATATTACAGGCCATAATATCTTACGTAAGATTACGTATATATAATTCGCTGATGTAGTAACTATATACAGCATTATGGCTATGACATAAAGGCTGTACTACCTTTAGACCATATTGCCATTATGCTATATATAGTAATAAAGTAGTAAGCCGTAAATGTCGTATGCCATAACTGGTATTGTAAGCCATTATATTATGTGTTGCATGTTATAAAATCGTTTCACTAAAAAAAAATCAGGAAGTGCTGATTAGTAAGCATGAGGAACCAATATTTTTCAGGATCAACATTACTCGAATAATTGTATTTATATAGTGTAGTATTGTAAAACCAGAATTTTTGGGTCTAAGCAAATTTAAAAAAAATTATTGTTGGTACCAGTAAAATAGCTTCGTAGCAAGTGTTTCTTCAAGAAATACAGTTGCATCATGTTGCATCATGCAAATAAAAGGTAGGTTTATTGAGAGTTAACGTATATTGTACTGCTTAATTCATGAAGCTTAACGTTATTTTTCTCTTTTTTTTTATTATTATTATTTAAGTAATGAACTTGTTTATTTTATTTGTAGGTTTTTGCAGATTATTTTCAAAGTTGTATATGTTCTTTAGAAGATGTTTGGTTCAATAGAAACCATTTTATATATACGATAATATAGCTTTGTTAATTATATGAAATTTTAAAAAAATAATAATAAAGAATGTATAACTTGTTATCAAAAACTTTTTTAATTAAGTTCTTTCATTTTGTAAGTTGTAATATAATTTGGATGAATAATTTTATTCTTTACAATGCGAAATTTTTAACATAAAGAAATGCGTATAAATGAGAAAGTCCCTGTTCTACCTGGCATTTATACGCATAATGGCATTTATACGGCATACAATATTTACACTACTTACGGCATTTATACGGCATGCAGCACTTCTACTTATACAGCAAAATATGCCGTATGCTATAGTCATTGTGCCGAGGGTAGCTACTCCTCAAGATTCTAAATGTTTGTAGCTTTATTCTCATCTATACACACAATTTATACCTCATCCTAACTCTAACCAATGAAAAAATGGGTTATTTTAATTGTTTTGATTTTACATTACACCTGATTTTATAATTTGTTGCAGGTACGACAACATCACACATGCAATATGTAAATTATTTCTTATTTTTATTTTAAAATTATATTTAAAATTTTATAAGTTTATTTCTATACATTATTGTACAAGTTTATAGCTAATAAATTAATAAAAAAATTAAAAAAGACAAACCAAAAACAAAAAACTTCAAACAAAAAAATAAATGAAATAAAACCTGCTTGCAAAAACTTGTAAAAACTTGTGATTGTTAGAAGTTTAAGTTGGCTTGCAAAGTCAAATTGGCGTTTTTGCAAAGTACTAAAAAGTTGTTGGTTTTTTGCAAAGGGCTGGTATTCTTGTAAAGTATAAAAAAAATTAAAAAATAAATAAATAAATAAAAAAAGAAAAAACAAGACAAAAACAAACCAACAAAAAAACAAACTGAAACAAAAAAAATAATGTAAAACTAAAAATAGAAGATCTAATTTATAAACAATGATTTAATCTAATCTTGTAATACAGAATTAGTAGATTAATTTCGATATATTCATACAAAATTTTGAAGTATTTTAGGAAAGTACAAAAAATCACGTAATTTTTTAGGGGGTGGGGGTCCCCAAATATCGTGTCCTATATATATATATTGTATAAATAGCCAATAATTTGAAGTAAAATAGATTTTTAGTTATTCGCAAATAGTTGCTATATAGTAAAGTCTAAATTCTACTAAGTCAATTGATTAAAATCGATTAAGTAAAGTTATTCAGCAGATCAAAATGCATATATACTGAAATTTTTATTAAATCAAACCATTTTTTATTATTTTTATTTAACTTATGATTTTTACGTTTGTCAAATATATTTTTTTAAAAAATTTTAATTTTTTCGTCGAACGTAAAAATCAAAAGTCAATTAATAAAAAGTTCTCCAATTCTTATAAAAATTTTGTAGTAAGTGTATTTTGATCTGCTGAATAAATTTACTTAATTGATTTTAATCGATTTGCTTAGTAAAATTTAGACTTTACTATGTAGCGACTTTTATCGATCATGGGGTTAAAGATATTTGAGTTTTTTTAAATATTATAAAGGTTAAATTTGATTGGTCAATAGTCCTATCACTAGGGGGGAGGGGGGTATGATCTATGTAAACCCTAATTACATGATTTTCTGCACTTCCCTTAAATATATAGTCCAATGCATCTTTGATATGATTTAGGTTACAAATCTACTAATCTAGCTTGGTTTCCTAAATCTAATAATATTTTGAAAAGGGAATTGCTATTTCCACCATGGCAAATTGCTATTTCTACCATAGTTACACAAGATTTTCTATTTTAGAATTCAAAATAATTTATGCACTTATGTTACACAAAGGCCCAGTGCATTAATTTTGCAAAAATAATTTTTGGTTACAACCGCTTATGTTGTATAACGTTATACAAGTCTAATTTTGCTTAATGCTAGTAGGCACTATCATGATAATGCCCCTAGCAGGGTTAAACATAATTCTGGCCCACTCTAACCCTAAATAAATCCAATCACAGTACATATACTGGTTACACAACATATGCATATAGTATATGTACTGTGATTGGATGTTGCTTTAAACAATTAGTTTTTAGGGTTCTTAGATTTAGGATTAGAGTGGGCCGGAATTTTGTCTAACCCCACTAGGGGCATTATCATAATAGTGCCCACCAGGGTTAGGATACCAAAATTAGACTTGTGTAACGTTATACAACATAAGCAGTGTGTAACTGAAAATTATTTTTGCAAAATCAATGCACCGGGCCTTTGTGTAATATAAGTGCATAAATTATTTTGAATTCTAAAAATAGAAAATCTTGTGTAACTATGGTGGAAATAGCAATTCCTTTTGAAAATATTCAAATTATTTCTAACTAAAATATTTTTTTTTTTTTTTTTTTTAGTGTCAAAGTGCCTACTTTGGGGATTGGCTTTTATTCAAAATATATTAGACCTCGGCATCCTACATGGAGGGAAAGCCGACATTCGTACATTGACGAGAGTACAACTAGCCTCACCTGCATTGCCTATTTAAACCCTCTGATCTTCTGCCTCCTGCCGGTCCATCTTGTATCACCGGTACAGCCACCAGCTGCTAAACCTGGAGTTCGTACCGGATACTAACCGCACCCTTAGGACTAGTTTATTCTCAGTGGGAAACTTGGTAGAGTGTTTTCCCGTCCCACACAGGTATCACCTACTCTTTGGTAGCAACAGAAGTTACCCCCTATTATTACCTACTTCTGCTTTTGTAAAGTTCACATGACCCCAGTACCACACCGTTCCTCTTTCAGTTTCTTTCCCCTGGAACTTTCCTTCCCCCGGTTGCTTTCTTACTTCCAATCTGAAGACCCAAAAGGGTTGGTCTGCCCTGGCGAACCCAGGGGCTCCCAACCCCTGGTACATGATTTCACAACACATGTTCTTTTCCTCCGGTGCGACCTCCGGCGGTCCGGTTGGTAGGGTCCGCCATAAACCCTTTGATCGTAAGTCCACTTCTGGTCAGTCCGAACCGGTCAGTCCCCGTCCGATTCCTGTTTGGGCACCGTCAAAAGTCAGCTACCTCTTTACTCAGGTCTTGCCAAGTATGGTTTCCTGTTGTCTACAGTTCTGTGCATAACACAGCACCTGCGCTCCCTAGGACCTATGCACCCCAGTTTTGTGCGTAACACTACGTTAGAGCTCCCAATACGAGTTGGTATAACCTAGGAAACAGATTTGTACATCTGAGCTCAGAGTCCAGGTTACCATAACGCAGGTAAATTTTTCAAAATCGTCTCCAGTGGGATTTGAACTCTGTACCTTTTGTTACAACTACTTGGGGGGTGACAACAATCCAACTACACTATGTCGCCACACCCCTTCTAACTAAAATATTTTGAAAAATATTCAAAATTACTTTTGAAATATTTCAAACCTGAATTTTTCAAAATAAATTGTAAAATATTTCAAAAGAATAATACTTAAAATAACTGGTGGTGATCATCACCGATTCCACAGACCAGATATAAATAAGATCTGTATTTTTTTTTTGCTTTTTCTGTTGTTTTGTTTGTTTCGTTTTAATTTGAACTAACACTCTTTCTTTTTTTTCTCAGTTAATAATTTTGTTTTTTCTTCGTCGTTGGTATTGTCGAGTTTGATACTTCTTTTTTCGTTGTCGTCATCAAATTTGGTGCTTTTTTTTCGCCGTTGTGTTAGTGCTTTTTACCTCGTTGCTAGTATCATCAAGTTTGGAGTTTCTTCTTTGGTTCTTCATCATCACTGGTGTTGTCGAATTGGTGGCTCTTGTTTTGACACTAGTGTTGTCGATTTTGGTAGTAAATCTTCATCGCTGGTGCATGACTTCGGTTGTTATTCTTTTGTCGATTTTGTCATCGAGTTTGTAGCTCTTATTTCCTCACTGGAGTTTTTGAATTTGGTAATTCTTCTTTGTCGCCAGTATCATCGAATTTGGTAGTTCTTTCTCTTGTTTTGTCGATAGCGTCATTACGCAACGATTTTTCAAAGACGTTTGTTATATGAGGGTTTTTGGTTAATGTTAGCGCATAATAGTTAGGTTTAGGGTGAGCACAAATATGTTTTTTTATTAGAATAGGTGTTTTATTTTTTTATCTTTATTTGGTTAATATTAGTGCCTAATAGTTAGGGTTAGGGTACTGTTAGGATGAACGCGAATATGTTATTTTATTAGGATGGGTGTTTTATTTTTTTTATCTTTTTATTTTTTATTAAATAAAAATTATAAAAAGTAAAATAAATTAAAAATTTTATTGGTCAACAATTGTCATGTGATACCGGTAATAATCACCACTAGTTATCATTAAGGCCAGTGTTTAAAATTAAAATTCAAAATTATGTTCTCAAATGAACTAAATTTAGAGTATTAATGTTCTCAAAAAATTTTTAATGTTCTCATTATATAGAATTTTATTTTTTAAATATGCATATATTTTTATTATATAAACCTATTTTGGACTTTTAAGTAAAGTTATAGACAAAGGCTTTCTAATTTTAGTAGTACTTAAAACATTTAAATTGGTTGAATTAATCATGTGATATACTTATTTAACTTTTTTTTTTTTATTTATTTATTTTTTTTTTAAGTTTAGAGGCCGTGTGCTATGGCCGGGATTTTATTATGAGTTATAGTGACGTAATATTTGTTACATGAATGAGGATACAACTAGCCACACGTGCACTTTTGGTGCCTAATTTAAGTAGTCCGCCCGAAGGTTCTACACTAGCTGCCATACCTACAACCCAACTACGGGAATTGTCTATTTAAACCCTCTGGTTCATGGTCCTCCTATTACTACCCGACGCACTACATTTAATGCAGAACTTATTTAACTTTTTGCAACTATAAATTTTTTATTCAAATATGTAAAAAAAATCTAATACTAATAATATTTTGAGAACATTTTATCTGTATAAAATGTTCTCAAATAAGAGAACATTATTTTAAATATTAATGTTCTTAAAAAAAATTTAGTGTTCTCATGAGAACATAAGAACATCAAATTTTAAACACTGGTTAGGGCAGTGTCATTAATCACCTGATTATTTTTTATCAGAGGTCTACCCCCCCTTCTTCAATATATAAATAGTCAGGTTCTTATATATAATTTCAACTTTTTTTACCCCCCTCTCCCCCTAAAAAATCACCTGATTTTTGTTACTCCCCTTAGAAATGTGTCATTAATATCACCTGATTATTTTTTATTAGAGGCTAGTGATGCCACCGAAATTGATTTTTAAAAAAGGCCTATTTCGTCTTTATTAGAGAAAATTAAAATTTTTTATAAGGAAGAGCAAATAAAATTTATATAGATATATAGATATGTTCCTTATAATTTTGTCTATTCAAAAAAAGTAACAAATAATTTCGTCTTTCAAGTAAAATAGATCAAAAACAATTTCGTCTTCAAATTTTAATTTCGGGTTTTAGAACCCAAAATAATTTCATCCTCATGTATATCAGAGGCCTACCCCCTTCCTCTTTCTTAATATATAAATAGTCAGGTTCTTATATATAATTTCAACTTTTTTTACCCCTCCTCCTAAAAAATTATCTGATTTTTGTCACTCTCCTTAGTAATATCCATTTCAAAATATATTGCAAAATATTTTAAAATATTTTGTAGTTTGCAAGTTTTTGAAGTTCTTTTGAAAGATTTTACAAGTTTGCAAAATCTTTTGAAAGATTTCACGACTATAAATTTGCTAATGATTATAGCAATTTTTAGACAAATTTGTCTAGATTTTATTACTGTTTAAGAAATAATACTAATAAAATAACAAGTTTACTAAAACGCACCACTGGTGTTCAACACCAGTATGTGGTGTAATGTGAAGATCAATATAAAAAAATAAACAAAAAAAATAAACAAAAATTGAATTTAATAAATGTTAAGTGAGAGTTAATAGTTAGAGATTAGGGTAAAGCATAGTTTATAGTGAAATTTCACAAGGAATTTTTTTTTTTTTAAAAAAAAAGGTGGTTTCATAGACAAAATTTTGAGTTAGAAGGTATTTTTGAAAAAAAATAGCAAAATGTCAAAAATTTATATTACACAAAATCTTTACGTTATACTGCATTTAAAAAATATGATTGGTGAAAATCATTGTGGTGTTGGCACCAGTGGTGTGTTTTAGTAAACTCGTAAAATAATATATTTCATTAATTTTTATTATTTAGTATAAGTGCATTGTAATGCATTCATAAGATCTGGTATAATGTGAAATCAAAACAACCAAAACAACTTTTTCTTTTTTGTTAGTTAGAATTAGAGTAAGATGGGAGTAATGTATAAGCAGAAAAAGGTGGTTTATAGTAAAATTTGCAAGAAATTTTTTTTGTTAGGAAAGTGTTATTAATCATCTAATTATTTTTTATCAGATGCCTACTTTCTTTCTTAATATATATATAGTGTTACAAGCGACTATAGCCTTCTATATGGGGTGTCTTCAATTAAAAGGGCCCATTTTTACATTTTTTTGAAAAATGAGTTTTCGTTAAATTCATATAAATTTTGACATGATTGACTTTTTTTAATTATAAATGAAAGTCGAATTACATAATAAAAAATCAAGATAATGTAAAAAGAAAAATTACATGAGGCTGCGTAGAGCCAACACGTCACGAGTTTACCCGATAGTCACCTGCCGTCTTTAACCAATCAATATCGTGAAATTTGATTGATCCCGGATCAGTCCGAAAATCAAAACA